>BMAU01006681.1:0-38761 GCA_019973935.1 Trichonephila clavipes
GATGCCTCTTAAGACGTAACCGGCGGCAGTACGAGCAGCTGACGGACTTCTGATAGGGGCCGTATAATAGGCCTCAGAGAAGCAGGTTGGTCGAATAGACGTATCGGCCGCCACCCTCGGTCGGAGCGATATGGTAGTTGCTCGGTGCTGGCAACAGTGGATCACAGAAGGTAGAGTGTACCGTCGCGGAGGGTCAGGACGTCCCAGGAACACAAAATGATCGCGAGGATCGTGCAATCAGAAGAGTGGCCACTTCGGCACCAACAACGTCGCTAGCATCGATTCAACGCCACTTACCTCCTTCCAGACATCCAGTGCCATCAAGAGAAACCATAAGGAGACGACTGACCGAAGTTGGCTTTGAGGAGCCGACGTCCGCTAAGACGCTTACCACTGACCCCACATCATAGGCAGTGTCGACTGGATTTTTGCCGACCTCGGGCAACTTGGAGTGTGACAGACTGGAGACGTGTCATCTTCAGTGATGAATCCCGATTCAGCCTTTTGAAATTAATTTCTTAAATTCTTAATTTAATTAGCTGGAATTGGAATTAATATAGTAAATGATCTATATATTTCACAATTTAAGTATATTTTTTTAAAAAAAAATTATATTTTGATTTTTTAAAAATTTAATTTTTAAACTTTTTAAAATTCCTCCTTGCGCATCAATTTTTAAGATAAGTACATAACTTTTGTTTTATATATATGAACTATAACTAAATATATCTGTGCATGGATTTTAAATTCAGCATAAAATTTGATGAAAAAAAGATAAATTTTCTTTACTATATGAAATATTTCACCAATTATCACATATTCAAAGTATTCAAAACAACGTAAAATATGATCCGTTAAATTTTTTTTAAAACTAATGCACAAATTTGTGAATTACACTATCTTTCATAACTTGTTAACGTTTTTAAGAGATACAACATGATATGTGAAACGCAAGGAGCATTTTACGTAATAAGGAAAAGAGAAAATTTATGAACTGAGAAAAATGCATTTTAAACATTTATTTGAATAAAATAAAAAAATAAAGCAATAATTTACATAATTACTTACTTTTACATGAAAATCAAACTTATAAGAGATTATTATAGCAAAAATCTAAATAATACTTAAATAATTTATTATATTTAGTTATATATTCAATAATTCAAGAAACACGCATCCGCAAAGCTGATACTTATACAAAAAAATATAGCGTGGCAAAACATTCACTTAAAATTGACCAGCACAATACGACAATCCTTCAGATTTTATATTTATGTTTTCTATTTTATTTGAGATTTTACGCTTCATAGTTCTTTTATCTTTTGCTATTTGAAAAGTTTTACTTCTGCTTTGCTTTAATCGACGCTCATCTCTTACTCCACTGATATGCATCGAGGGTAATGAAGCATTCTGATGTACATGTTTCAAGGTAAACAGGGATCCAAAATTGAATTCACTAACAGTTGTTACAACAGATATTTCCAGTCTTTTCTTAGATTGGAAACTTTCTTTTGGGCAGTGACTCCAGATAACACTGTGCAAACTTTCATTTGCATTTTGACTCTTACCTGAAGTACACCGAGACAATATCTCGTTGCTTGCTAATCGCTGATACACAGAGAGAATCTTTGCAACAACCTCCTCAGTTAATTTTGTCTTCATAACTGAATGACTTTCAGGGGATTCTTCATTTGCTAAAAGCTCTTTTGAAAAACACCAAGAAAGCTTTCCATTAGGACATTTGTTGTGTTTCGGTTTGGCGTCTGTGGAGGAACAATGATAAAGTGTGGCGTAAATAGCACTTTTCATTTTTTCGACATCATTACAATTATCTTTAATGGCTTTTCTGTAAAAATTCGTTAGCTTAACTATTGTGGTTTCTTTTAAGCTACCAACCTTTTTGCCACCAATGCAAACACCTTTGCTTCGCCACTCTTTTACTTTGCTGCGTAAACCTGTTCCTAGACGCTTGGAGATATGGTTGATACATTCCTCTTTTTTTATCGGTTTACCTTTTCCATAGATGTTCAACGACATTTGATGTTGGAATGTTTTTGAATCGCCATCCGACAATATGCAAGTATAACGCATATTACACTCCTTGATGGATCTTTGCCACAAAATTGCAGCAGCTTCCATTTCCATACTAGATGAGGAACCTGTATGATTTATTTGACATTCAGATTTGTGACCTTCATACCAAATTGCAAAATCTGGACTGCCCGAGAGGTCTCTTACTGCGGCAGTACATTCTGTACAATGCTTTGATAGAATTTCATAATCTATAACTAAACCTGTCATTAAATCAATAACAACTCCTATCCCGTACAGTGATTTATAGCCCCGCTTTTGCCAAGATCCATCAAATGACACAGTAATGTCTAAAACACCCATTTCCTTTTTCTCTTCATCATTTAAATCAAGATGTTGCTTCCTAACTATATTTCTCGCTACTTCAAGGATCTGATGTGTTTCATCTCACTATTTTCTTCCGACAAAATTTTAATGTGCTTCGAAAAAGATTTTTTGTCCATTGCATTCATACCAGTCACTAATGCAAATAGTTCCAATCCCGCGTGACCTTTCCCAAGTCTTAAAAAAGACGAAACCATTTTTTTTTGTTAATGTCAAAAAAAGAATTTTCTTTCACGCGAGCACTGGAAAATGAGGAATTTAACACTGCCTCACAACTAGAGCAAACCAACTCTAGTTTGGATGCCATACCCAACAGCGTTGTTTTTAAGATATTTAAAGCATTCATATCACATTTAGAGCACTTTACAGTCGACAGTAAATTCTTCCATATGTTTGTATCAACTAATACATAAGTTGTATCAACTTGTTCATTTGCCAAATGTTCTAGAGAAGTGTGTGACAGAAGAGACAGCTTTCTTTCTGTTGCTGCATTCAGTTCACTAGAATTTAATGTGCAAGTATTTACTTTTGCATTCTTTTCATAATTAGAGGATGCATGACCACTTGCATTAGGGTCATTGTCATGAAAACTTGGATGCTCCAGTTCTAATTGTCCTGAGGCCCATCTCTACTTTGCTTTTAGCAAAGCCTGCATTTTACGTTTTGATGGCCTTGCTTTTGGCACATGATATCGAGAACTAATTCTGTGCATTGTACAAATACTAAATTAATTTATCAAGAAAATTGTAGTCGAGTGTTCAATCCAAAAAAACGAAAACTTCAAAAGAAAAATTACGTCCAAAACAAATAAATATACTGTGTTATAACAGGTATGAAACAAGCGCGCTAAGGAAGTCGTTAAATAAAGAGCACTTTTTTAGATGAGGAGAGGGGAAGGAAACAGAGGGATGACAGTCTGCAGGTTTACGGAGCTTAGCAAATTTCTCGCCAATATCGGCGCTTGCTTTGAATACGATGCCAATCATTCATTTTCGCATTAGACGTGGACCTGTTCACACGGTGAAAGCTGTATTCTTATCGAAAGCATAAAAATATATATATATATTACCATCTTTCGAAGTAGCAAGTTTAAATACATGAAACAAATTTATTTTAAATGAAATTAAATAATTTATTTCTTCATTATTTTTTGAATAAAAAGTTGAATTATGTATTTGCGGTGGTAAGTAATACGAGCAGAAAGCACTTACATTATTGTTTTTTGAAGCTCCGGGTTTTTAACGAAACAATACTGGATTAATTTAGATAATACGATTACTCATGGCACGGAAATTCAAAAAAGAAGCAGCTCCTCTGTTGTACATTTTATAGATGTTACGAATAAGTATTTTAAACATAACCAATAAGTGATTTAGTCGGATTTTTTACAAATGTTATTACTATAAATCGAAAGGGTAAGTTTTTTGATACAGAATAAAAAGCGTTTACTAAAGTGATTTGAAAAGCTTATTTTCGTATTTAGTTTTCTATTCTACAAAATATAATGTTTATTTATAATTTTAGATAGCTTGTGCACTGAATATTCATTGATAGATTTTTATTAAATCGGTTATTTGTTTCGCTCATTCTGTGGGTCATCAAATTACATTTTAATCGTTAAGTAATCGTAAATACTTGTTTTACTAATAACAATTCAATATGTATATATATTCACTAGTCGTTACCCACCCGCTTCACTGGGTACTTCACGATGTTGCATATATGTATACTGTTTACATACATATATATTATTGATATCTAGCATTAAGAATTCGATTGTATTGAAAAATATATTTATAGCTGTTACACTCTCACCCCTTGATATAAAAAGAACATAAATTATAATATCTAATTTCTATTTATGTCTAAAATCGAAGTAGAAAGATTTTTTTCGCTCACTTAACCTAATAATCAAGTGGATTTCCACCAAAGCAACTTTCAGTGGATCTCTACTCCATAAAATAAACATGCATGCTGAATTTCAAGTCTAAATCTAACAGAGCAAAAACGGAATTTTTATCATCAATACCTCGTTGACAGCATTCTTAGCGGATTCCAATTGAACAAAAGAGACATGCAAACCAAATTTTATTATTATAGTCTTAGCAGTTCAAAAACGGGAATTTTGTCTATCAATACGCCCCAATAACTCTCCCCGCCTCCCACTGGAGTTGATTTCCGTAAAATCCATTCTTAGTGGAACTCTATTCAACTAATGAAAAGTGCTCAACAAATTTCAAGTAAATGAGTTAAATTCAAAAACAGGAATTTTTCTATAACATGCCTTAATCCCTCACAAACTCACTCCTTTGGGGGTCCCTTTTCGCAAAAATCTTTGTAAAAGGAACTTTATTCCATGAACGGAACATACCTTCTAATTTTCAAGCAGGTGGTTCTATTAGTTGAAACGCGGAAATATTTATCTATTATATACGCCCTTAATCACCCTCAGTGACCCTTGGGGATCAATTTTCCTCAAAACTATTTTGTAGCGGATCTCTACACCATGAAAGGAATTAGCTTACCAAATTTTAAGACTGTACGTCTAATAGTTTAAAAATGGAAATAATTATCTATAACGCCCCTTAAGTCCCCGCAACCCCACTTAGGAAACGATTTACACAAAATCCATCTTATGACAGATCAATACTCAGTGAATGGAATCTGCTAACTCAATTTCAAGATTTTACGTCTAATAGTTTAAAAAAGGAGTTAATTGCCTATATAACGCCCCTTAATTCTCCACAACGCCACTTGGGGTCGATTTTCACAAAACCCATTCTGTAGAGGATCTGTACTTAATGAAAGGGATCCGCTTATCAAATTTCAAGACTGTACGTCTAATAGTTTAGAAATGGAAATAATTATGTATAATGCCTCTTAAGCCCCCGCAACGCCACTTAGGAAACGATTTTCCCAAAACCCATCTTATAGCGGATCTCTACTTAATGAGTGGAATCAGATTACTAAATTTCGAGATTTTACGTCTAATAGTTTAAAAAGTAGTTAACTGCCTATAACGCCACATGGGAGTCGATTTTGACAAACCCATTTTTGCAGTTTATCTGTACTCTATTAAAGGAAACCGCTTACCAAATTTCAAGACTGTGCGTCTAATAGTTTAAAAATGGAAATAATTATCTATAACGCCCCTTAAGCCCCCGCAACGCCACTTAGAAAACGATTTTCACAAAGCCCATCTTATGACAGATCTCTACTCAGTGAATGGAATCTGCTTACTCAATTTCAAGATTTTACGTCTAATAGTTTAAAAAAGAAGTTAATTGCCTATATATATATATATATATATATATAACGCCCCTTAATTCTCTACAACGTCACTTGGGAGTCGATTTTCACAAAACCCATTCTGTAGGGGATCTGTACTCTATGAAAGGAATCCGCTTACCAAATTTCAAGAATGTACGTCTAATAGTTTAAAAATGGAAATAATTATGTATAACGCCCCTTGGAGGTCGATTTTTGTAAAAATCATTATGTAGGGAATCTCTACTTTATGAAAGAAATCTGTGTACCAAGTTTCACGACTTTACATCTAATAGTTTAGTAAAGGAAATAATTATTTATAACGCCCTTTAAACCCCCGTAACGCCCCTTGGGGTTCGAACTTTGCAAAATCAGTTCTTAGCGGACGTCTACTCCATGAAGGGAACCTACCTACCAAGTTTCAAGTTTGTAGGTTTAATAGTTCCGGAGATATCGTGATTAGTCAGTGAGTGAGTCGCTTTTCTCCTTTGGATAATGATGCAAGTCGAATGACGGATCGACCGGAAGCTATGGTTTTCACTCTGACAATGAATCGAGTTTCTCTGATATTTTTGTTTAATATAAACGAAAAATTTTTAAAAGCTTAATATTTTATCACTTTATAACAAACTCTCCCTCTGTAAATATAAAAAAGCAGACTTCCAAAATTAACTAGAAACAATTTTTTTCTCATACTTGTGTGTGTGTGTGTGAAAGCTAGATCATATTATAAATTAAACACATTTTCAAACGGAAATTAGTATATATTCTTCCATAGTATAATCATATATCTACACATATAATGTATGAACTCGACTCAATTTGATACTAAATTTATGCCAAGTAAAATAATGAAAAAGTGGATTTCAATTACATGTTTTGCTAAATGTAATTATTCATATATAAATACATATTTGTGCAAGCAATTCTTTTTTTTTGTACCTAATGAAATTCGAGTTCGAACAAGACAAAAATTGAATTACATACTTCCTTTTTAATTAAATGGAATGAAAAGTCGAATTTATACATGGTATGCGTAATTTACACGCAATAAGTAGTCTTATAAAGAGAAAGTTAAAAATTCGCAGATTTAAACTGCAAGAATTCTCGTTCCATAGGATACTCTCTCTTATGGTTTCCTCTTCTAAAATAACTATATTAAACGCCGAATTAAAAATAAATTCCCTTATTAAATGCCTACAAAATGAACGAAAAGGTTTATTGAAATACTTTTACCTTAGCAACAATAGAAACCACAATTTCACACAATTGTTTCTTTACAGTAAATTATTTTAAACAAGGGATGCATTTCTCTACTATGTTAAAAATCATACGGTCAATTATTTACAAATTACTAAGAGCACTTCTAAATTTATATTAATTTAAGTATACAAAGCATGATTTAATTTTTTTTAAGAAAAAGTTATTAGAATTTTTTACGAGATTTTCGGTCCTTAATTTTATATCCTTGCTAATTCTAAATAATTTAAATAGAGTTTATCCATAAAAATGTATCTATTTATGAAAGTAAAATTTTATTTCTAAGAATGTCCCTAAAATTTTAAGACATGTTTACATATATAATGGACATCATACTTAAATTCCTGTTTAATTTAATTATTGAGTTCCTACCCTCCTCCCAAACTTTTTAGACAGTCATAAAAGCGTGATTCTTACTGATTAGTGTGTGGGGGCGGGGGGTTTAAGGATGATAATTTTATTTTTTCGGCTTCTTAAATCTTCAAAACATGCATATACTCTGAAAATAGTTTATTTATTCAACCATATAAAAGTATTACTTCTATTTGTTATTCTCTTCTCCGTGTTCTTTTTAATAAATTCTGAAGTTGGAAAAAAATTACTTTTGAGTTAAAGATAATATTCACAGTCCTCTAGTGTAAATCAATTACTTTTCATTTAATATTAAATACCGTAAATTGTGCCAATCCTAGGTCATGACGCATGAGTATTTAATCAAGCAAAGTGAGTGAGATTATGGTGAAGCATTGAATATCGCGCAAAATGGGTGATGACACAGATAATTTTTATCAAATTGCAACTGTAGCATTTTTTGCTGAAATAAAAGGCCATTTGATTTCATAAATAATTGCATTATATATATATATATATATAAACTTTTTAAAGAAGCGTGTAAATAACCAAATATCATACAAATAGAGGATAACCTAAATGAAATTGAGACTGGTAAAACACATGACTTTTAACAAATTTGGTAAATTCAATGCAAAAACTACATTATTTTTTTAAAACACTTTTAATACAACTGATCACATACACGAGTACATTTGTTATTTTGATAAAGAGTTTTGAAATGAGACAATCTAAAACATAGTTTAAAATTAGAATAAAATACATTGTTGACTAATTGTGATATTGGTTGCTAAATAACACGGAAACATTAGATTTGTGGTGCCTCAATTTCAATAGGATGCGTCTGCATTAAATCTGGTAAAACACCATTTTCAATAATTTGACCGAAAAAACCGAAGTTTATTTTGCTTTTATTTCAACTTTCATATAATTCTATTCTCTGTATTTTAATGTTGGATCATATCTGCAAGCAGCTGTATTATTGGCTGAGATTTATTTTTGTGATAATTTAGTTAAAGAAAAAATACAGCAATATGTAACAAAATTTGTTTCAAATGTATAGAGAATGTATTTGATAAAACATGACGACGATAAACCTGAATCCCCATTTAATTAGTTATAATTGTAAGGAGTATATCAAGGTGTTGACTCATAATAAAATAAATTCTCATCGGAAAACTTGATCAGTTCAAACTTTATAAGAAAAAAAAGTAAAAACAAATCTTTATAGCCTTGACTTTCTCTATAACCTGTGTGACGTATATTCACTAACACTACGAATAACCTAAGACCTTCCTCCCTCTGATTTTTCATAGAAATTTAGGGGCCATAATAGAAGAGACATCTGTTTCGCTTTGCATCTTCCCCACTCAGTTCAAGGTCATTCGTTTGAAACGTGGTCGAAAATCCAAAACGACTTCAAGCATCTCCCCTCTTCATAGGGTGGTTCTCCCTTCCCCCGCCTGTGGGGGCAATTAACCGCTGCTCTTTTACAGAGCTGCACTTGTATTTTTCTCATCTCAGATAATTTCCTTGCTCAAACGTGAATGGGATTTTAAGCGCTATTTTTTAAAAATTAGCTTATTTTTATATACATAAGGAACTGATTAAAAATATTTGAAATTATAGTATGATCATGGAATGTACATTAAGTTTTATTATTAACTGTAGTAATAAATTTTTTTTCGAGGGGCGGGTGAGTTTGTACGGAATTAATGATTTCTAATATGCAATAACGCCTGCTTTTTTGCTTGGATTATTTCAAATGCGAAAGTTATTTCTTGGCATTAAGTCATCTTCATACAACCTAATTGGAAAACAAAAGAGATGCTGACATTGAGTTTCAGGCTTTTAAAAATTAAAATTTGTTTAAAGATGCGAAATATTCTTTATATGACAAAAAAAAAGAAATTATAACTGATAATAAACACTTTACTTATTCTTAAGATTTTAAAAACTGTGCAAATATTTACCACTTTGTAATAGAAAAAGGTAATATTAAGAGAAATTTTTTATATAAGTATTAACATTGATTTTGATGCTATAAAATGTAGTCAAAACTTTATAAATTTTATAGATGACATACAGATTTTGAATAAAATGTTAGTTTTCAAACTCGTTGAATCTCACTCAAAGTAAAACTTTTTAAAGATGTTAAATGTTGATAAAAAGAATAAGCTGATCACACATACACACAGAAAATATATTATTTTAGGAACAATATTGAAGCTGAGTAGTAGTGCATCACGCTTCCACACCACAGATGCGAGTTTCAAACCCGTGCTGGGCATGGTTGACTCAGCCTTTCATCCTTTCTGTGGGTCAATAAACAAGTGCCATGCTTGCTTGGGAACTAAACACTAGGAGTTTCGCGTCATATTGACCACATGACCGAAGCATCTCCTCACGCAACTCAGCGCCCAAGGTTACGTATACTGAGATGGGCACAGCAGGTCTTGGCTCAATTGGGCTGCTGCGCTACTGAGTTAAGGAATAATATTTGATTACAAAAAATAAATGATCAAATTAGGAAAAGCAGTTGAAAGTACAGAATTTAATGTACAAAGAACACATATTAAGGAATAAACATTTTCCCCCTTTAATATGAGCAAATGATTATAATGCAAACAGATACCATTGTGACATCGTCTATTGTCGTAAATGCCCATCTTTCGATAAGTGTTATGGTTTCATCAGCTGGTCAAGGACATGTACGACGTCATCGATTGTCCCTGCATTTTTATGATCCACCAGCTGTGGAATGACCAGTGCACGTGGCCATGGAGCCATTGTTTATTGTCTGAACTCAGGGAGTGAAGAGAGACAGATGGGTCGCCATATTAGTAAAGTTGAGCCAGCGCCCCATTGACAATAGGCGAAGCCTATCTTAAAATAATCATGTCATCTTTTCTAGGGTTTTGTGAAGGGGATACTAGAAACAGGTGGCGTGATGGACAAGTGTGTCCAGATGTGGACAAGGAACTATGGCGCCTTGGGCCAGACGGCTCGGGTGTGTTTTGGCGTTGGACAAGTGTGTCCAGATGTGGACAAGGAACTATGGCGCCTTGGGCCAGACGGCTCGGGTGAGTTTTGGCGTGTTATGCGCCAATAGGACGAGGGAGGTCAAGAGAGACTTTTGTGACCTGCCAATAAGAAGAAGCGAGGGGCGTGTTGTGAACACACCCCTGGCGGTTAAAGAGGGTTCTTTTTCAGGAGACAGGGGGAAAAAAGAGAAAAGAGGGGAAGAAAAAGGACAAGGGAGTCCGGGAGAGGGAACGGACGGAAGGAGGAGGAGAGACGGAAAAGAGAGAGAGAGGAGACGGAAAGAGAGTCGAGGAGAGAGTGGAGCCCGCCTTGAATGGAGAAAAGGGCTGAGTCCGAAATTGGAGTGAAAAAGACGATGAACGCCGGTGGCGTTGAGATTGGCAATATTACTTCATTAAGAGTTGTTTATCAAATAAACAATATTTTTTTTATTTCTATATGAAGCTGTAACCTGATTTAGTGAAGGATAGCTACTCACGACGTTACACCATTATTATACAATAAATTATTAGCTTTACATAGAGATATTCTTAAATCGTTTATAGAATTGCAAATCGATGAAAATCTCAATAACCGGAGAGAGAGAGAGACAAGTAATGTCGCTCTGTTCAGCTACACGAGGACTTTTGGTGACGGACCTCGTAATTTTGAACCATGATCAAGTAACGAACACGACACCTGAGCTGGCACCCCTGTCTTAACTTCCACACCACACCAATGAGAAGACGTTTGAGCCTCAATAGATTTAACGTGTATCAATACTTCTACATGACGGCTAATAACTAGATGATAAATATCGAATATTCTTTTACTTTTGGAATCTATTTCCAACTATAATCACATTTAGTTTCTATACCGGTTGAGAAAACTCTCTACCGAATTTTCAATAAATATAGTTCCATCTTTACAATTAGATTCAGTAATTAATTTTAAATTTTTTCATAATTACACGATAAATCTTTTTGTTTTAAATATTTTCTGACACAAATACAAAATTATTCATTCTTTAAGAAAAAAAGGTTTCCAAAAGGTTCTTTGAGTATTTTGTTCTATACATTTCTTTAACCACAGCCTATCCATTTAAATTCTTTAAAAAATTGGTGTAATTGGGTAAAAAAAAGAAGCACTTATTTCATTTTAATTAAAGGTACAATAAACTTAGATAAAATTAATTAAATTTTGTTAAGTAAAACTTATTTATATTTTGATTTTCAGTAAATTCATTAAAAATATGTAAATTATTATAAATTCATTTTTCATTCTATTAAATACAGTAATTTGTTACACAAACTTCATTTACGTAGGTGTCAAAAATAATGTAATTTTTAATTAATTATAATAATGTATAATCTATAATATAAAATAAAAGAAAATGGAAAATGTGTGCTTGCTTTATGTCATAATGTAAAATTTAGATTTTCTTAGATCGTTAAAGAATTATTCTAAAATAGTTTAAAACTTTGAAGCTCTATCTTTTTTTAAATGAAAATATCTACTTTGAGACACTTGCATACGGCTTCAATCAAGAAGAAAATTACGTGAAATATGTGTTTTGTTTAAAAGTTGTTGTACGTATTTGCAACATATGTATTCCAATGGACATCGTCAAAAATCAACTATGATTCTTAGGAAACTGCACTGTTAATGATTTTATAATTGTTTTTTGCTTTTAGAATATATTTGCAGAATACATGGTCCTTAGAATAAGTCTAAATTTTATTTACAAGTATTTTTCAAAAATAAAATTATATTTTCCTTTGACCTGATTCTTCCTATATATACTGAAAATTATGATAAAACATTTACTGTGGCTAATAAATGAGATGAACAGTACGTAGGTTTTTCGCATTATGCTATAAAATGTGAATATTCTAAGGCTATAAATGTTGGCATATGTTAAATAGTGCCACATTGTAGTCCCTTCATGTTTTTTTATTGAAAAATAATCACGATTATGGGCTCCATTATGTAACAGAGCTGATACGCATTAAGTCAAAATCCTTACGTTGTCATGGTGTGGAAATTATTAGTGGGGGCTCTAGCTCGGCTATCGTTCTCGTTACTTGATCGTCATTTAAATTACGAGGTCCGTCTTATTACTAATGGAACTCGTACATGAAATATTAATAACTAGCTGGTATACCCGTTCTTTGCACGGGTGAACTGAGAAATTAAACAACACAGATTGAAGGAAAAAGAAGTTTTTAATGAGTTAGTTTTATGTGAATTGCAAATTAAACAAAAAAAGCTTTTTGTATATCTCAGCTAAACAAAAAAAAAGGAAAGAAAAAAAACACCTTTGTTAAATTTTAAGTATGTAGATCTAATAGCTGATAAAAAGGATTTTTTTTATTTATAATTCCTCGTAACACTCTTGAGGGTCGATTTTTCAAAATACCTCCCTAAGTTGATCTCTGCTCAGCAAAAGTAACACATCGTTAAAATTTTTGCGTAATGAACGCTTAAAATAGTGTAAATAATTTATATCTGAAAGTGTAATACATTAATATTACTTTCTGTTTATTTTATGTTAAAATAGTAATATTCGCAAGCAACGCCGATTCTTAAATTATAATGGCGATTCAATGAAAAACATTGCGAAATGTTAACGATAGAGTTAAGTTGGCAAATGCCTAGCTACTTTCGTAGCTCGAGCTTTATTAGAGCTTTGTAAGACCCGCCGTGTAGGGGCGTGATGCACTTTAATACTTTATCCAACCGCATTATGATTTACTGCAGTTTTTTCATACAATTTTTTTTTGGATCACTACAGTTAAAATTAAGGGATATACATAAACAAAATACTCCACTTCGGAAAATTTAATCCGTTAGAGCTAATAAATTAATTACAGATATTCCACTGTAAAATTAATTATATACACCATTCACTTAAAATAAGTAGTCAAATCATTTTCCAAGGTCTTCACTAACATACAAAAACATAAAACACTTAAATTTTGACATAAACTATTTTTTCGGGACAAAAATAATAATCTTTGCAATCCGCTGAAAACGCCGTCAACTGAAAACGCAATATCTGCTACAAAACTATTCGGCTTCCCCACTAAAATACTCATCATAGAATCCGTGCTACCATATATCTTGGAAGAGTGGATTTCAAAGAATATTCCTGCTAAGTATTGGTAGAATATTTCTTATAAGTTGGTGTGGTGTGGTAGTTAGGAGAAGGGGGTGCCAGCTCAGGTGTTGTCCACGTCACTTGACCATGGTTCAAAATTACGTGATACGTTGCCAAAAGCCCTTGTGTAGCTGAACAGTGCGATGTTAATATTCACTCACTCACACACTCCAAAAAATACAGTACAGTAGTTATAAAATTATTTTTATACTTAAAAACGCAATATCTGTCCATTCAATTAAAACTATCGCTTTATAATTAACTACTAACCACAAACAAATTTTGAAAATTTGTCCAAATGATGCAGTGGGAAAGAGAAAGTTTATTTACTTTAAGTACCAGAACCGATAAAAGCATTTATTTTGAAAAAAGATCAATTTCTTACTACTAAATGTGCATAATAAAATCATAAAAAAACAACATTAAAATAAAGAGAGATTTATTACAACCTCTCCCTTCAAAACTTATTTTTATTCTGAAATAAAAAAAAATATTCATTACTCTGATCACAGGAATTAATTAGAAGCGAGCCCCTTGCGTAGCCAAAAAAAAAGAGGTTTTCACAAACAAAAGATAGATATATGCTGTGGTGGGCTTTTTTGCAGCGCAAGCCGGATTTGCTTTCAGATGCCAGAATTTTTTCCTACTTACTTGACAAATATCGTTATATTTTGGACACTTTTTACAAATTTTTATAAATTATAGCCTATGCTATAAATTATAGCCTATGTGTTATCTGATGCATAAGCTATATTACTGTAAAGTTTCATTAAAATCCATTCAGTTGTTTTTGCGTGAAAGACCCACAAACATCCTCACAAACTTTCACATTTATAATATATATTAGATTTATCAATTTACCTACGTGTTCCTAAAAATAAATTCTTTAAATACACATAAGAAATTTAAGATTACATTTTTTTTCAACAATAATAAATTGTTTTCATTTGTAAAAAAGAGGAAATGCTTTTGAATGTTAGAATACTTGATAGGAAAGCACAAACAATAAGCTGGTATCAAAGACAAAATATTATGACTAGAAACATTTTTAATTTGCCAAGGAGTTTCATGTATCTGGGTAAACTTGTTTACATAAAAGGATTATATTATTATTATTTGTACTGAATTTTTATTTTACGAGTAATGACAAAATACTGGGATTCTTAATTTTTTCGACTTTTGTACAAAAAGAGTTATATTCTTAGCCTTTGGATAATCCTTACTTTTTATTTAAAATTTCAAAAGAATCGCATAATGCCTAAATTCTAAGATTACTGCTCTGATTTTTGCGCGAGGATGAACTGATTTTTTGCGTTAGGTAGAGCCAAAACATTCCTACGAAGACAACTCCTTCGATCAGCATTCAAAACAATTACAAAAACATTTCCTTCTCAACGCACTGACTCCTCAATCGAGTTGCAGATAACTGTGACAACAATTTTTCTTTACTTTTTTCAAAACGAAGAAAGACTTTAGCTTCAAATATCACCCCCCCCCTCCTCTTCGTTTTGAACAGGTCCTTAAAGTGACCGGGTAAGTAGAAGAGGGGCTTTTTTGGAGGGCTTTGTCGGCATTATCCTATGTCCGACAATTTAACAGAAAAGGAAATGCCCTTTCCAAAGATTTATTACGGCAATAAGAGGAAGAATAGTTTTCCGGCTATTTGAAAGTAACCTTAGAAGATTTACAAGAAGGCAGATGTGCATTTCTAGGTTTTCTTACACCAAATAGGCATATGATAATCAACAATGACCAAAAACTGAAGAATCAACGGGGATAAGCATTTTTTGTTGATGTAAAAGATTTTACGACTTGCTTTTCATATTCATTTACAAGAACCATCTTATTCTGTCTTCAGAGTTTCAAACGTTCAATAGCCTTAGAGCGCCCCCCCCCGAACACTCCTTTCTTTATACTATTGTACATAAAATGCGTGACTCACGAATAAATAGGCGGGGGGGGGGAAGAGAACGAACATATTATTTTAATTTAGATGTAACTATATCTGCTAGACAATGTTCTGATTATATTTATTTTTTCAGATATTTTGGATTGGATAATTTTTTTTTAAAAAATTATCCGATACTGGGATTTTTAATTTTTTTCGAGAACTTTTTCTTAATTCTTAATACCGTAGAACTTTCTAAGTTTGAAAGACCCCATTTTCCTTTTCTTAGAGAAACTTGTGTTTGGAAATCGCGTGTGATAATTACTACTGATTCCAGTTCAAAAAATTTCTTTTTCTTTTAAAGGAGACATTTCCTACGAATTTAAAACACATTCCACCAAGATTTCTTTTTCAGTATTATTAAAGGCATTGAATGAAATAGTATAAAACATTGTTTATTATATAAAACACTAATCACAATGTAAACTATTGCACAAAAAAGGAAACGCTTATTTCATTTCAGTCAAGGGTATAATAACCTAAAGCAAATTTAAATTAATTTATCAGGGTAAAATTTATTTATATTTTGATTTTCAGTAAATATTTTAAAATGATGAAAATGTTACAGATTTATTTTTATTCTGTTAAACACCGTAATTTCGTACATACAATCTTAGATTATAGTGTTAACTCTTAAATTAATTAATTTTGAAAAACAAATAATAATATAATTATTTGAACATTTAGATACATACAATGAATTTAAAAAATGGAAAGAAAAAGCAAAATTTCTGCCTGTCTCTCTATGTCATAATGTAAAATCTCAAATCGATAATGGGCTATTTTGTAATCATATAGCACTCTGAAGCTCTCAATCTTTTTATAATGGAAAATATTTGCTTTAAGACACAAGCATAATTCTTTAACAAATAACAAAATTACATTAACTATATGTGAGTTTAAAAAGTCTTATAACTATTGAACATCTGTGTACCAATAGACATGTAAATATTCAACTAAGCTATATTGTGGTTAATCAATTTATAATTGCTTCTCTAAGAATTAATTAGTTATTTATATAACACTCTGTTAAAAATTTTTGTATACTTTCTTTCTTAAAAGAATAAAACATTGATAAATGTCATTTTTTTATTGCCTCGATAATTAATTCTGTTTTGATGCATTAAATTTCATAATTATTGAATCTTAAGATTAAGTTTAGATTTTTACACTAAGCATTTTTCAAGGATTAAAATTATATGATAATGTTCATCTTTGAATTAATTGTTCCTATGTATGCTGAAAATTATGCCAATCGATTAACAATGACAGTTAAATGTGATAAATGGCAGGAATGTGGCGTTAACTTAATACTATATCTCAAAATCATAAATAAATGTCACTTGTTAAACAGTATCACATTGTAGATTCCACATGTTTTTACAGTTGTGGTAGCCGAGTGATCACAATCGAGGATTCCATCATCTAACAGGGCTCTAATACACGTTAACTTTCTAAAGGCTTAAAGTACTTTCATTGCCGTCATAACATAATCGACTGGGATCCAGGTCGGATATCATCCTCGTTACTTGATTGTTATTACAATAATGAGGTCCGTCTCATTGCGATATCCCTCATGTTTCCTCTGAATGAGACATTAATAAACTATCGAATTACTTGCATGCTCTTAAAAATAAATCCTTTAAATACACAAATGAATAAATGTAAAATTTATATTTTTTCCAACTGTAATATAATGCTTTTGTTAGCATAAAATATCAAATCCTTTGAATTTTTAGAAAAACTCTTGATTAGTAAAACGCAAACAATTAGTTGACATAAGACAAACTTATGGCTTCACATATCAGCATCAGCAAGGAGAAAATCATTAATGTATCTTGGTAAACTTATTTATATAAGGAAAAAACTATTCTTATTCGTATTTAATAGTTCTTTTATAACTAATTACAACACATTTATTTCTTACTTTTTCATCTTTCTTATAAAAAGGTTATTTTATTAGCTTTATGGATAGAAGTTAAACTTGTTAGCTTCTTATTTTTAAGTTACAATAAATTATAATTCTTTTAATGTATCAGTTGCTGAAATTCTAAGATAAATGCTCTGATCTCTGTGTGATAAAAATAAATAAACTTCAAAAATATTTTATGAAATATAATGCACGCGTCATTCTAATTCTAAACACAATCTTCCCTTTTAGGACGCATGGTAATACAATAGTTTCCAAATGGGCAGCTCGGAAAAAAAATCAGCCCCAGTCCAAAATTAATTCGAAAAATTCACAATAATCGAATATTCTTTATTAACATAGCAATAAAAACCATTACATTTGAAAATCAATGTAAGATCAATCCCCTCTTCCTATAATTTACACTTAAAACGTGTAAAAGGCCTCCACAGGTATCTGCCGTATGCAAAATCTAAATAAGTTTTTGGAAATTATAATTTAATGGCTAATTTTTATTTTTGCTCGAAAACGTATAATTTTATGTCATATTTTCGTATTAATTTTCGGGCAGTAGCTTTACAGGAGGAAACATACTTTAGGAAAGGAGAAGATTGATGTGCTTCGAGTGACACAACACCGATCAGCAGTGGCGTACACAAGGGCGGGGGTCCGGAACCCCAAAGCCCTTGATATTTTTTCCGATTGATTATAGTTATAAGTGCATAGTACGTAAAATTTAATTAATTACTTGTTATTAATGATTAATTTTATTAATTAATGCTAATTATTTATTCAAAAATTAGTTTTTTACTGTGTTTTGTTACCGAAAATTGACAAAATCAAAAGGAGCATGATACAAGAATGGTGAACTTTCGACTCCGGAGCCCCCTGAAAAATTCCTGTGTGCGCTACTGCAGATCAGTAAATACTTCTTAAGATGAATCCAATTTCCAATAATGACCATTTCTTCATCATACTTTCCTGTTATAAAAACAAACTATTCTCTATAACAAACCACTGATGAAGGGATTTAAGTGGTACTCTACTTCAGGACTTTTGATTTAAACCATGGATGAAGATTTATATGTGTGAACTTGTTAGAATAGAAAACCTCTAAAATAATTGCAAAAATTAAGAATTATGTGAATAAATGTGTCGATGATAACTTTAACGAATAATATGGATGTGATATGGAAGTTAAAACAGTGAGGTGTTTCTTATACAATATAGCCACGAATCTCTTTACTTATAGTATTTTACTAAAGATAGAAAATAAAAATTTAAGTATGAGTTTATTTATATAGTTAAGTTTATAATAGCTAAAACTTTTGCAGTAAATTTAATTCTAAAATTTAAAAGGAAACAGAGTATTAGACGAATGTTTTTATAAATGTGAATAAATGAGTCTTTCACACATACACAAAAAACAAATCACTAATTACAAAAATGAAATTAAGCTAACAATTTAAAATATCACTTGCCTGTACAAATTCATTCTGATATAAGAACGACTTCATTTACCTTTAAAATGTACATTAATATTAACAATAAATATATATTATTAAAAAACATACATTTTCTTTATTTATAAGTGACTTCTTTTTTCTTACATAAGGATAAAACTCGAAACATGTAATTCATTTTTAAAGTATTATTAATCACTGTAAATGATTATTAAAAACTTATATAACAATTTTTTTATTTGTAATTGAGTTCCTCATTTACTAAGCTAAAAATTTCTTCTACAAAATTGAATCCATTAAAAATATTTTGATTTACGTGAATGAAAAAAAAGAACAGATTGTTATTTTTACAGTGAAAATTTCATACGCAAGGGAATTATACTCAAGACACGGAAGAAAAAACTGCCTGAAAAACAATCTCCCAAATGGGGACAAAACTTCTTTGTTTCAATGAACCACTAGGGCATAGAAAAATGCTATAACGCCCAACCAGGCAATCCAGAATAATGACGTCATTGCACATCTACCAATGACAAGCAACCTCTTTTTCCTTTGACCGTGCCGAAGAGGGATGCCCGAGGTGTGAGGAACTCAAAAAGTGCTCTTTACTTAACGTTACGCGCGCGCTAACACGATGTAAACAAACAATCCACAAGTAGAAGTTGAAGTTTCTCTCGGCATCCTTCTTCATAAAATGTGTGATGAAAAAATAATAAGTGAGGTTAGCATATGCTAAAAACTAAATACCAATAGTTCTTGTTTACGTTCAAATGACAGGTGCCACACCCATTTAAATGGTCGATGGCGCCATGTTTAAATCATGGATCACTCATAACTCAGCAATTATTCATCAAAATGAAAAAATTCTTCGACAGAATCATTGTGTGAAATATATGGAATATTATTAGTATAAAAAATAAAAATTCGCAATTTTGACCAAATTTTGAGATTTTGAAAGTCCACCATCCCCTTAAGAATAAATAAAGTGCTTATTTTCAGTTATAATTTCTTTTCTTTTTTTGTCATATAAAGAAATTTTCGCATCTTTAAACAAATTTTAATTTTTAAAGGCATGGAACTCAACGTCAGCATCTCTTTTGTTTTCCAATTCGGTTGTATTAAGATGACTTGATGCCAAGAAATAACTTTCGCATTTTAAATAATCCAAGCAAAAAAGCAGGCGTTATTGCATATTAGAAATCATTAATTCCGTACAAACTCACCCGCCCCTCGAAAAAAAATTTATTACTACAGTTAATAATAAAACTTAATGTACATTCCATGATCATACAATAATTTCAAATATTTTTAATCAGTTCCTTATGTATATAAAAATAAGCTAATTTTTAAAAAATAGTGCTTAAAATCCCATTCACGTTTGAGCAAGGAAATTATCTGAGATGAGAAAAATACAAGTGCAGCTCTGTAAAAGAGCAGCGGTTAATTGCCCCCACAGGCGGGGGAAGGGAGAGCCAACCTATGAAGAGGGGAGATGCTTGAACTCGTTTTCGATTTTCGACCACGTTTCAAACGAATGACCTTGAACTGAGTGGGGAAGATGCAAAGCGAAACAGATGTCTCTTCTTTTATGGCCCCTAAATTTCTATGAAAAATCAGAGGGAGGAAGGTCTTAGGTTATTCGTAGTGTTAGTGAATATACGTCACACAGGCTATAGAGAAAGACAAGGCTATAAAGATTTGTTTTTACTTTTTTTTTCTTATAAAGTTTGAACTGATCAAGTTTTCCGATGAGAATTTATTTTATTATGAGTCAACACCTTGATATACTCCTTACAAGTGGCAAGTGGCATGTAACTTACGGAGTGCCTGTTCCGGAACGGGACGTACCTCCTCATCAGAGTTTTAGAATTAAGGGCCGAATTAATGGGATTACTTAAAATTAAAATTAAAGAGATATAAATAAAATGGGCAGAACAATTCTGCTGGAACGGCGACAGAATGAATCTGTCGGCCGAAGGAACAGTCGCACCACTTTCCTGTGATCTGATTGGCCGTGGCCGTTCGCTCGCAGAGAAGTGGGCGTGGAAATGGATTGGGTCGATCCGAAAATAAACGGCCCGAGCAAAGGAGATCTTGAATTGAAATTCAAAAGATCTCATGCATACTCCTTACAATTATAACTAATTAAATGCGGATCCAGGTTTATCGTCGTCATGCTTTATCAAATACATTCTCTATACATTTGAAACAAATTTTGTTACATAATGCTGTATTTTTTCTTTAACTAAATTATCACAAAAATAAATCTCAGCCAATAATACAGCTGCTTGCAGATATGATCCAACATTAAAATACAGAGGATAGAATTATATGAAAGTTGAAATAAAAGCAAAATAAACTTCGGTTTTTTCGGTCAAATTATTGAAAATGGTGTTTTACCAGATTTAATGCAGACGCATACTATTGAAATTGAGGCACCACAAATCTAATGTTTCCGTGTTATTTAGCAACCAATATCACAATTAGTCAACAATGTATTATATTCTAATTTTAAACTATGTTTTAGATTGTCTCATTTCAAAACTATTTATCAAAATAACAAATGTACTCGTGTATGTGATCAGTTGTATTAAAAGTGTTTTAAAAAAATAATGCAGTTTTTGCATTGAATTTACCAAATTTGTTAACAGTCACACACACACATGTGTTTTACCAGTCCCAATTTCATTAAGGTTATCCTCTTTTTGTATGATATTTGGTTATTTACACGTTTCTTTAAAAAGTGTATACATATATATGTAATGCAATTATTTATATAATCAAATGGCCTTTTATTTCAGCAAAAAGTGCTACAGTTGCAATTTGATAAAAATTATCTGTGTCATCACCCATTTTGTGCGATATTCAAAATGCTTCACCATAATCTCACTCACTTTGCGTGATTAAATACTCATGCGTCATGAGCTAGGATTGGGACAATTTACGGTATTTAACATTAAATGAAAAGTAATTGATTTACACTAGAGGACTGTGAATATTATCTTTGACTCAAAAGTAATTTTTTCCCATTTCAGAATTTATCAAAAAGAACACGGAAAAATAACATATAGAAGTAATACTATTAAATGATTGAATAAATAAACTATTTTCAGAGTATACGCAAGTGGCATGTAACTTACGGAGTTCCTGTCCCAATACGGGACGTACCTCCTCATCAGAATTAATAAAATTAGGCCGAAAGAATGAAAATGACATAAAGAAATAAAAAAGAATGAAATAATTTAGATGGGCAGGACATACCTGCTGAAAACAGTAGCGGACGAAGTCCGCTTACTGATGAGAAAAATGCCCTGCTTGCTGCGTTATGATTGGTCGAGACCGATCATCGCAGAAAGTGGGCGAGTATACGCATGTTTTGAAGATTTAAAAAGCAGAAAAAATAAGTTTATTCTTATCCCCCCCACACTAATCAGAAAGAATCATGCTTTTATGACTGTCTAAAAAGCTTGCGAGGAGTAGAAGGGTTGGAGAACTCAATAATTAAATTTAAAAGGAATTTAAGTATGATGTCCATTATATATGTAAACGTGTCTTAAAATTTTAGGGACATTCTTAGAAATAAAATTTTGATTTTATAATTAGATACATTTTTATGGATAAACTCTATTTAAATTATTTAAAATTAGCAAGGATATAAAATTACGGCCAGAAAATCTCGTAAAAAATTCTAATCTTTTTCTTTAAAAAAATTAAATCATGCTTTGTATACTTAAATTAATACAAATTTAGAAGTGCTCTTAGTAATTTGTAAATAATTGGCCGTATCATTTTTAACATAGTAGAGAAATGCATCTCTTGTTTAAAATAATTTATTGTAAAGAAACAATTGTGTGAAATTGTGGTTTCTATTGTTGCTAAGGTAAAAATATTTCAATAAACCTTTTCATTCATTTTGTAGGCATTTAAATAAGGAAATTTATTTTTAATTCGGCGTTTAATATAGTTATTTTAGAAGAGGAAACCATAAGAGAGAGTATCCTATGGAACGAGAATTCTTGCATTTTAAATCTGCGAATTTTTAACTTTCTCTTTATAAGACAACTTATTGGGTGTAAATTACGCATACCATGTAAAAATTCGAATTTTCATTCCATTTAATTAAAAAGGAAGTATGTAATTCAATTTTTGTCTTGTTCGAACTCGAATTTCATTAGGTACAAAAAAAAATTGCTTGCACAAATATGTATTTATATATGAATAATTACATTTAGCAGTAACATGTAATTGAAATCCACTTTTTCATTATTTTATTTGGCATAAATTTAGTAACAAATTGAGTCGAGTTCATACATTATATGTGTAGATATATGATTATACTTTGGAAGGATATATACTAATTTCCGTTTGAAAAAAAATGAGTTTAATTTATAATCTGATCTAGCTTTCAAGTATGAGAAAAAAATATTTTCTAGTTAATTTTGGAAGTCTGCTTTTTATTTTTACAGAGGGAGAGTTTGTTATAAAGTGATAAAATATTAAGCTTTTAAAAATTTTCCGTTTATATTAAACAAAAATATTAGAGAAACTCGATTCATTGTCAGAGTGCAAAACCATAGCTTTCGGTCAATCCGTCATTCGACTTGTATCATTATGAATATATATACATATTGAATTGTTATGAATAAAACAAGTATTTACGATTACGTAACGATTAAAATGTAATTTGATGACCCACAGAATGAGCGAAACAAATAACCGATTTAATAAAAATCTATCAATGAATATTCAGTGCACAAGCTATCTAAAATTATAAATAAACATTGTATTTGTAGAATAGAAAATTAAATACGAAAATAAGCATTTCAAATCACTTTAGCAAACGCTTTTTATTCTGTATCAAAAAACTTACCCTTTCGATTTATAGTAATAACATTTTTGAAAGATCCGACTAAATTACTTATTGGTTATATTTAAAATACTTATTCGTAACATCTATAAAATGTACAACAGAGGAGCTGCTTCTTTTTTGAATTTCCGTGTCATGATTAATCGTATTATTTAAATTAATGCAGTATCGTTTCGTTAAAAACCCGGAGCTTCAAAAAACAATCAAACAATAATGTAAGCGCTTTCTGCTCGTATTACTTACCACCGCAATTACATAATTCAACTTTTTATTCAAAAAATAATGAAGAAATAAATTATTTAATTTCATTTAAAATAAATTTGTTCCATGTATTTAAACTTGCTATTTGGAAAGATGGTTATATATATATTTTTTATGCTTTCGATAAGAATACAGCTTTCACTGTGTGAACAGGTCCACGTCCAATGCGAAAATGAATGATTGGCATCGTATTCAAAGCAAGCGCCGATATTGGCGAGAAATTTGCTAAGCTCTGTAACCCTGCAGACTGTCATATCCCCCTGTTTCCTTCCCCTCTCCTCTTCTAAAAAAGTGCTCTTTATTTAACGACTTCCGTAAATAAACAACTTTGCTGATAGTTATAGTCACAGCTTAACGGATTCCTCTTCTTCTCTGTAGTTTTTAATGTAAAATAATGAATTTATTCTCAAGTAAAAAAATGTAAACATTGAGGTGGGCGCGGAATTTAAATTGCTGACAGAGCTGTCAAAATATTTAAAATGCATTTTACTGCGTTTAAAATAATCAGATTGTTTCGAAACTTCACTCAGTTATACCAAAGGTATCAAACTACATTTTAAACTAAAAATTGAAAAATCGATATTTTCATCGATTTTCGGTTTTTGAAAGGTGCCAAGTTCTCTTAATTAATTTAACTTATGTAACCCCATAAATTCGGCTCTTAATTTTAAAAATTATGATAAGGAGGTACGTCCCTCATTTAGGGACAGGAACTCCGTAACTTACATGCCACTTACCACTTTTACAGAGCTTCGGTCGGTAATGCTTCCGTTACAAGTACCGCCATCTACATTTTGGTCTTCGAATTAAACCGTGCGTTGCAGAATGAATTTTCTGAGATTAGTAATATTAATGGCTCTGCATGCTTGAACGTTGTAAAGAACAGCATACAAATACTTTTTTCTTTAGGAGGTGCTTACAACAAAGTAAGATTATTAGAGGAGAGAGAGAGAGAAAGCACTAGAAATAATTTTTTTCCGAAAAATTAAAAATCCTTTTGCATACGAGAGGGATTTAAATTTCTAACTCATCATCTGGCACTCTACTAGTTGCGTGTGGGCGTTTATGTATTTCTTAATATTCCAGTAATTAAATTTAATTTAGTATTTAGAAGGCAGTTTTTGTTCCGTATCTCCAAATATGAAGAAATTGTCATCTTCCTTCGTGTTTTTTTCTCATAAAACTGCAGAACATTCTATAAATTATTACTTTAAAAGGCTCTTAGATTATAAATTATAATCAGCTGTGTGTGTGTGTCTGTGTGTAGATCGAAAATTAAAACATTTAAAAAAAAGAGTGTATGTGTTTAAGACCACACAATAGAAATGAAATCTTTTAGTTTTCAATTTCATTATGTATATACAGTGAAAAATCGTTTAATACGAAACTGAGTAGAGTGTAATATTTTTAAATGTTATAAGAAAATACGAAGTTAATTGCAAAGAAATTGAAAAGGATATTGCAAAAAAGAAAAAAACAACATTAATTCATCAAAAATAAGTTTATTGGAGAATATTTTATTTAAAAAGATATGTATATATCCATACATTTAACAAAATAATTGAAAAAGAAAACATTCGCAAAAACTTAATAAAATTCAATACAACATTTTTAAGTTTTCTAAAAAAACATGCTGTACTCACGCATTTTTATCATTTGAAACATTTGTTGACATTATTGTAAGTATAAATTTATATAATACTATAACGATTAATACAGTGACAAATACTATGTTCTTTAGTTTTTATCATATGTGATAATGAAAAACAAGAAAATAAAGCAACCAGAAAAAGCATTTCACTGGAAACTAAAGCGCAAGTGATTAGAAGATTAGATTCTGGTATACGTCAATCTCAAATTAGTGCTGCATTGAATTTGGAAACAACAAGGACAATTCTTAAGAATAAAGGGAAAATACTGTCATCGGCAACTACAACTACGTCAAGCTCTGCAACTAGAGTTACCTGTTCTAGAAATAACATTATAGAGGAAATGGGAAAACGACTGTCTATATGGATTGACGACGAAATTGAACGCAATATGCCATTACGCCAATCTATTACAATGGAAAAAGCTAGAAGAATTTTTAATTACATTCAGGCTGAGGCAAGTGACATAAGTGAAACTTTCGTTGCTAGTCGAGGATGGTTTAATTGATTTAAACATCGAAATAATTTTCACAATATAAAGATTACAGGAGAAGCAGCAAGTGGTGATACGAAAGCAGAGGCATTAATAACAATAATTGAAGAAGGAAACTATCCTCCAGAATTGGTTTTTAATTTTGATGAAACAGGCCTGTTTTGGAAAAGAATGCCAAACGAACATTTCTATCCCGTGAAGAGAAACGAGCACCAGGATTTAAAGTTGCAAAAGACCGCTTAACACTTCTGCTGGGTTGTAACGCAAGCGGAGATTTCAAGTTAAAACCACTTCTAATTTATCACTCCAAAAACCTAAGAGCCATGAAAGGCATATCTAAATCAACTTTACCTGTAATTTGGGAGTCTAATGAAAAATCATGGATAACTATGAAAATTTTCCAGGATTGGTTCACTGAACATTTCTGACCGTCTTTTAAACGTTATTGCGAAATAAAAAAAAATTGAACAAAGAGCACTACTATTAATTGATAATGATCCAATCCACCCAACAAATTTATCAGACTTAACAATATGCATTCCAGTCGAAGTGGTTTTCTTGCCGCCTCACACAACTGCCTTAATCCAACCGATGGAGCAAGGCGTTATATCCAATTTTAAGGCTTATTACTTGCGGTGAATATTTAAACAGATGTTTGAAAAAACAGACGGAGAAGAGAAGTAATCAATAAGAGAATTCTGGAAAAACTACAATATCATGAATGCTGTAGCAAATATAAACCTTTCTTGGAATGAAATAACAGAAAGATATTTGAAAGGAGTATGGAAGAACATTTGGCCAGATTTAAGTAAGAGCGAAGACATTGGACACTGTCGATATGAATGAAATAGTGGAATTAGCGAAACAAATCGGTTTTGATGAGGTAAATGTAAAAGACGTTGAAGAAATAGTTTAGGAAACAGCAGCTAGTCTTTCTAATGATGAGCTCAAGGAATTTACTGAGCAAGAAGAAAGCAAAAATATTGATAGTGATTTCGAAGAGCAAAAAGAACTTTCGATGGCGTTTGTAAAAAGGAGAGTTTGACCCCTATAACTGAAATTATGGACAAATTTGTTGAAAATGATCCAAATTTTGGCAGGAGTTCAAAAGCAATACGGGGTGTTATTGATGCTTTATCCACTTATCAACAATTTCTAACAGAACGCAAACTACATGTGATGCCTTCTTGACAAAAAGGCAGAAAATTGGAAACAGAATAGACTGACTGACTTAGAATTTTATTCGTTTTTATTTGTATATATTCGTTTACATTGTTTTTATTTTTCTAAGAAATAAAAAAAATGTTTGGTTTTATTTTTATTAAAAAAACATAATTATTAAATTTAATACCTAACCAATTTTCTATCCATCTTCCCCTAACTCCATTATTTACATAAGATAGCCTCGTTTAGCGCTGTTTCGCATTTTACGCTCTCCTTCGATGAAATGTATCCTACGCGAAAAGCGGGGTCTTACTGTAATTGAAAGCAATATAACGTCCTTTTTCCTCAAAACTGGATATTTGTCCTTTTTCCTCTGGTCCTTCGCAGCGCAAGAAGGACAAATATCAAAGCCCATAAGGACAGGAAGAATCATAATGTTAAAAATAACCTAAATCACCAGGAGGCGATGACATCGTGAGAAAAAGGGAAAATTTCTCCCATTACCAAAAGGGAAAAATTTTGAAAATTGTTTAGCATAGAGAGTGGGTCCGTGTCATTTTATATTTTGTAAAGGATATTTCCTTTGTATCTAGCTGTAAGTAATTTTTCATTATTTAACGATTATTAATGAACATCAACATTGTTTTATAAACTAATTTCATATTGCTTTTTACAAAATATTAATGAATAATTTAAATAATTAAAAAAAAACCTGCGTATTTTCTTTAAACTTATAGATGAATTCAGATTGATTTACTTTCTTCTGCAGATGGAAGGCAATTTAATATGTACTTCAACAGGAACTAATTGAATTTAGCGTCAAACATAAATCAATCTACTATCAAGGAGATACAATCCATAGTAATAATAAATTTGTATTTCAGGTCAGTAGTGTGTCCGTTTTTTATTATTTAAAAAGCAAATTTTCTTTGGTTAGCGGAAGTAATTTGTTTTTCGTTATTTAACGATTATTATTTTACACCAACATTGTTTAAAAAATTAAATCCGTATTGCTTTTTGCAGAATAATGAATCATTTTTTTGTAAAATAAAAACCACGTTTTGTTTAGAGGTATGGATGAATTCAGATTTCTCATTTGCTCATCAAAAATGCAATTTAAAATATGTTTAATTTAATAGGAACTAATAGATTTTAGTTTCAAACATGCAGTAATTTTTAATCAAGAAAATTTAATCCATTCTAATAATAATTTTATTTTATCTTTTTTTTTTCAGTATCAAAGGATAGTTGAAGGAATTCTTTGTGGACATAGAGAATAAATACTTACTTTTATTACAATAATTTGTGTGTTTTTACTATCAATTGTTCTGTAGCATATCCTATATTTTAACTCACTAGATGGTAGCACCTTAGAATGAAGTGTTCATCTAGAATAGTACTAGTTTTCTCCGCTAGGGTTGCAGTATATATATACGTTGTGCTCATGGGTAATCTCTCTCTCTCAACACTCGCAGATGATTTAGAACATGTGTCTATAATAAAGTAAAAGTTGTTAAGTTTTATCCGATTGCATCCTGATTGAATATTAACGCAACATATCCTTCAATGGTGACCCTGCATGAATAAGATATTATGGCATTAAAATAATGCTTTATTTTTAAAATTTTCACGAAATAGCTAAATATTGCGAAAAAGAACTGGTAACCACGTGTAAGCTTCAAAATGAATGACGTAGGCGCCGTCAAGATACCGGCATATAACTTTCACGATCCTGCTCTCTGGTTCACAATGTGCGATAGCACATTCCAACTTGGCTGTCCCAAGGCAATAACAGACAGCAAAACAAAATTTAATTACATCATCGCACATTTACCACCGGAAGCCGCAACCATCATTCGTGACGTCATTATGAATCCCGACCCTGTGGAGCCTTACGAAAAAGCGAGAACGGAGCTAATAAAAAGAAGCGGTGAATCATCCCATCAAGAAATCAGGAAATTACTCATCGGAGAAGAACTCGGAGATAGACGTCCCAGCGAACTATTGCGCGTCATGAGGAGGCGCGCGGAATCTCATAGCGTTCCGGATGACCTCATGCTTGAACTTTTTCAGCAGCATCTGCCCACTCGTGTACAATCCATTCTTGCAGCTATAAGCCCGCTGACATTGGAGAAAGCTGCCGAAGTAGCCGATCGAGTCATGGAGGTGACGCCAATTGCGGTAAGTGCCTGTTCCGTTTCCTCAGACAAAAATTCCATTGAAAGCCATGTACTCGAAGAAATAAAAAAAATTAAATTTGCGCATTGATGAAATTTCGCGTAGCAGAAGTCGTAATCGTAATCTCCCATTTCATAAACGTAATCGCTCTAAATCAAAAACATACGAGCAGTGCTGGTACCATTACAAATTTGGCTCAGCAGCTCAAAAATGTCACCCTCCATGTAAATTCTCAAAAAACGAGTCCGGTTAGGTATAATGGCGACTACTGCCTTGCCAAGAAATTCTCGTCGCCTTTTTATTCGAGATAGACGTACTAATGTCACATTTTTAATTGACACGGGATCTGATGTGTCCATAATTCCAGCAACAAAAACACAAAGGCAAAATAATTCACAAATGACACTTTCTGCCGCCAATACATCACCCATACACGTATACACAACTCAAACACTTTCTTTAGATTTAGGCTTAAGGAGAATTTTCCAATGGACATTTTTAGTTGGTAACGTTTCAACCCCAATTATCGGTGCTGATTTCTTGTACAACTTCCGTTTAGTACCGGATATAAGTAAGCAAGCATTGTTAGACTCGGAGACAAATATTAAATGTCATTGTATTTTAGGCAATAGTAGAATTCATTCAATTAAAACTGTGTCAGGTGATAGTGTTTATCATGAACTTTTAAGAAAATTTCCTGACATCACAAAACCTCCCCGGCCTGATCAAGAAATTAAACATTCCGTAGTCCATTACATCGAAACAAATAGTCGACCTGTAACAGCTAAAGCTCGCCGCCTCGCTCCCGATCGTCTCCGCATCGCAAAGCGGAATTTGAGAACATGATTACTCTAGGTCATATGCGACCTTCCAAAAGTAATTATGCCTCACCTTTACATATGGTTCCTAAAAAGACAGCACAGAGTGGCGACCAGTCGGCGATTACCGTGCACTCAATGCTCAAACTATTAAAGATAATTATAGCGTTCCCAATATTTTAGATTTTACTTCTAATCTTCACGGTACAAAAATTTATTCTCACATTGATCTCGTGAAGGCGTATCATCAAATTCCAATTAACCCAGATGATGTACATAAAAGTGCAATCATCACACCTTTGGGTTATTTGAAAGCACTCGGATGCAGTTTGGTCTTTGCAATGCCGCTGCTACATTTCAACGATTCATAGATGAAGTCTTGCGAAATCTTCCATTTGTGTTCGCTTTTGTAGATGACATTCTGGTCGCGTCTTCTTCACCCGAAGAACATTTACAACATTTACAAATTTTATTCACACGCTTACAACAATATGGACTATCTTTAAAGCCCTCTAAATGCATTTTCGGTGTAACTACAATAAAATTCTTAGGCTTTAAAGTATCTGAATCAGGAATAGAACCCTTGTCGGATCGCGTCGATTGCATTTTAAATTTTCCTCAACCTACTACACTCACGCAATTAAGACGTTTCCTCGGGTTATTTAATTTTTATCGACGCTTTGTTCCCAAAGCTGCTCATTTATTAGCCCCACTAAATAAATTTTTGGAAGGAATTAAAAATTTTAAAAAGTCTAAAAAGGTTTCCTGTAAAAATTTGCGTGACTCAATTCAATGGACTGAGGAGGCAGAGCAGGCATTTAATGATGCCAAAAACGCTTTAGCTGACGCAACTCTTCTTCGACATCCCATTCCAGGTGCAAAATTAAGCCTTTGGACTGATGCGAGTGACAAAGCCGTAGGTGGTTCTCTTATGCAACTTTGCCAAAACAATTGGGAACCTGTTGCCTTTTGTCAGTGAAACTCTCGAAAAGTCAGCAGAATATGACATATGACCACATATGACAGAGAACTCCTGGCAATGTATATTTCGGTCAAACGTTTTCGTCACATGCTCGAAGGAAGAGACTTCATAATCTACACAGACCAGAAGCCTCTCATGTATGCCTTTATGCAAAATCCTGACAAGTGCAGTCCACGGCAATGGCGACATCTAGATTTCATATCTCAATTCAGTACCGATGTTCGTCATATAAATGGTACCCACAACGCAGTCGCTGATGCACTTTCAAGAATTGAAGTGAATCAAATATCCAATTCATTTTTAGATTTCGAGGCACTTTCAAAGGCTCAACTAGAAGACAACGAATTACAAAGTTTCCAAAATGACGAGAAATCTTCCCTTGTCTTTAAACGTGTGCCATCTCCAGTATCAGCCACTGAACTTATCTGTGATACTTCCACTGGCTCTCCCAGACCATTTGTACCACATAATTTTCGTAGGACCATATTTGAGCATTTTCACAACTTAGCTCACCCTGGTGTTGCAGCATCTTTCCAACTCATCGCATCCAGATATGTTTGGCCAAACATGCGGAAAACAGTGAAAGATTGGGTCCAGAACTGTATTGCTTGTCAACGTTCAAAAGTGCACAGACACACGAAGACACCTCTGGGCACTTTCGCCTTACCTGATGCAAGATTTTCACACATTCATGTGGATTTGATAGGTCCTTTACCATCATCAGAAGGAAAATCTTTTTGCTTAACAATTGTCGATCGATTCACTAGGTGGCCAGAAGCAGTAGCCATAGAGAACATTACTGCAGAAACAGTTTCTCGTGCCATTTTTGACACTTGGATCTCTAGATTTGGTTGCCCAGTTTACCTAACGACTGACCAAGGCCGACAATTTGAAGCTGCTCTTTTCAAAGAATTAACGAAATTCCTGGGCACAAACCGCATCAGGACCACATCATACCACCCACAAGCAAACGGTTTAGTGGAACGTTTACATAGAGTGCTAAAGAGCGCCTTAATGGCTCATGAGAATATCAAGTGGACTGAGACCCTACCTGCAGTTCTTCTTGGCTTGCGAGTAGCTGTGAAACCCGACATCAATGCTTCAAGTGCAGAATTAGTGTATGGTGTTTCCCTCAGATTACCAGCCGAGATATGCACTGACACATCTTCAATGCCACTAGACTACGGATTTGTGCAACAGTTGAAAAACCACGTGAATCATTTAAAACCCTTGTCAACATCCACTCATGGATTTTCAAAATTTTTGTGCACCCTAAATTGGATGACTGTTCTCATGTGTTCCTCCGTGTTGACAAAGTTTCCCCATCATTGTCTCAGCCTTACACAGGGCCACATGAAGTCCTATCAAGGAATGACAAACACATAACCATTAAAATAAATGGAAAGAAAAGTTGTGTATCACTTGATAGAGTAAAACCAGCATTTGTGTTCAAGGATTTGCCCGATACCATTCCTGATCCTATCATTAGTGCAGAATCATCACATCAACATCCAGTGACAACAAACATGCAAACTACCAAATCAGGTAGACGGGTAAGATTTCCTCAGAGACTAATAACTGAAATTAAATAAACTATTCAAGTACCAGATGGACATATATATATTTTTCTAGGGAAATTTGTTTGACTTTTCATATCTTATGATTTTCATACCTTTTCATATGTATATTTATGTAATGTAATTTCAAATATCTGTATGCATATTATATTTTCTTACAACGTAATTTCAAGCATATGTATGTATAATTTTCTTTTCAATGTAATTTTCAATCATATTTCAAATAATTGTATTTGAGATTGTTTGCTCATGAGCATGTCATATATCGTTCTTTCGATTCTCTCCATCACTGGGGGATACTATTGTAGCATATCCTATATTTTAACTCACTAGATGGTAGCACCTTAGAATGAAGTGTTCATCTAGAATAGTACTAGTTTTCTCCGCTAGGTTGCAGTATATATATACGTTGTGCTCATGGGTAATGACGAATTGAAAAAGTTCTCTCGAAGGTATTTTCTTGACTCCCACAGCTCCTTTCTCAGGGCTCTTGCGACAGAGCTAACCTCTACTCTTTCTATCCTGCTGATAAAACGTTTACGACTTGGAAATGGCCAACCTACCTACCGACATGGAACTGGAACTAGCAGAATCGCATCGGAACGCTACGAGGACACCTTCGCCTCAATTACACCATGTGAGCAGTTGAAATTTAATAAAGCTCAACTAGCCAAAATGGAAACATTTCGCAGATGCAAGCAGGCCTGCGTTGACGCACTGATGATGATGCCCGACCACCACCCAGATGAACCCTTCTACGTCCGAGCACTCACTGAGCTGCAAGACATCGAAGAAACCATGGCACTGGCGGTAAGTGACATTGACTCATTCGAACCCTGCATTATCCCTGGCTGCCCCCATCATGAAAAAACTCCTCTAAATTCCCCTGTGAAAATCGACCCCTGAAACTAACTAGTTACGGAAAAAGGAAAGAAATTTCCAACTTCGAATATCCCCCAAAAAGAAAACTGCAAGAAAAGTAATTCTTGAAAATACTGATAATGAGGACATAAATTTGTCACAAAATAAATTTGAACTGCCGCAAGGCACTCACTTTAACAACCTCGAAAACTCAGGTCCCGTCGCCAACGAAAACCCCAATGGCTCGAACAATTCGGCCAGTCAAAATGTTCAACAAAATCAACTCCCACCACCCATCATGCTCTTCGTCGAAAAGAACTACAAAGCCCAAATGGCTGCAATAACGAAAGAATTCCCCAAAATAAGATCCCGCCTAACGGTGAATTTTAAAACTGTATACTGACAGCGCCGAAGAAAGACGCATGGCCGTACAACTGCTGAAAAATTACTTAAATTTCAATTTTATACTATAAAATCAAAAGCAGAACGCCCCATTAAAGTCGTTATCAAGGGCCTCCCCAGAAACACAAACCAAGAGGAAATTAAACAGGATTTGGAAATCCTAGGATTCACCCCGGATAGAGTTAATCAATTAATAGGAAGAAAAAACAAACGCCCCCGCCCAATCGTTTTAATAACCCGCCCCCGGAATCGTGACAATCTCAAAATATTAGATCTTAAAAACGCGAAAGTATCTCAGCATCAGAGTTGAGGGTTATGATGGTAGGGGTGTAACTCAATGTTACACCTGCAACAATTTTAATCACAGCTCTGAAAACTGCCATCTAAACCCTAGATGTCTAAAATGTGGTGAAAACCACCTCACCCGAGATTGCCCCATTAAACAAAAACTTGAAACGCCTTACTGCATAAATTGCAACATCTATGGTCATATGGCAAACTATAGAGGTTGCCCCTCATTCCCCAAACCCCAAAAGGAGCCGCGAAAATAACAGAAATTCTTACACCAACATCTACAATAGCTTAGTTAGACCAAATATCTCCTACGCTCAAGCGACAACCGGAGCTATTAATTCCAAAAACACCCCCAGATGGCGACACGTGGACCTGAGTCTTCGGCACAAACTGAGACCAACAAACCAATTCCCCCAATAACAGATATAATAATAATCACTTCCCCAATTTTAATCGTAGAAATAACAATTTTAATTTTTAATAACATGAATAATAGCAATAATATTAATATCCAAACAACACTGCAAATGACAATGCATTGTCTAATGCAGTTTCCCAATTTCTTTGTAACGGCAATAATTTAAATACAAACCAACAATTAAATCCCAATCAAATGTACGCCCAAATAGAGGCATCGTGTAACAATATTAATAATGTATAGTTCCTCCCCGATTGGTCTCAGTTTGTGTTCATGGAACGCAAACGGCTTACTAAGAAAAATTGCTGAACTACGTATTTTTATAGAGAAGCACTCCCCGGATATTTTTCTCATACAAGAGACACACCTGAGACCTTCACACAACTTTAATATAGCGAATTACACCTGTCACAGAAATGACAGAATCTCCGATGGTCCGCGGACCGCAGGTGGAACTCTGATCCTTGTTAAAAACTCTCTCAAACACTACTGCCTCCCCACCCCTCCTCTTCGAGCTCTTGAAGCAACTAATATTATACTAACTCCCCCCAAGCATGATCCCATTTCAATTACTTGTGTTTACATTCCTCCCTCTTCCGATGAAAATTTATTTACTATAGACATTGAGCACTTTATTCAAACAGCTAGTAATTGTATTCTCTTCGGAGATTTCAACGCAACTCATAACGCTTGGAATTGTAAAAATAATACTACCAGAGGAAGACACCTCTTTAATTTCGCTAATATGCTCAACTTAAATATCGCTTTTCCCTCAACTCCTACTAGATTTGGTCACAATTCCGCTAACACCATTGACATCGCTCTAATCAAAAACTTCTACTACCCTTTACAATTAACTCCATCGACGATTTATCCTCTGACCATAATCCGGTTTTCTTAAATTTTAACTTCAAACTCGCAGAAGCACCCCCAAATCCCAGAGCGGTCTCCACAGATTGGAAAACTTTCAAAATAAATCTAAATAAAAATATTTCTCTCTTTGATTTTCATCCTAATAATATTAACAACACTAACGATCTAGAACAAAAAATCACAGAGTTCACCGAGGCGGTCATTGATACTCATAGCCACGCCTCCCGTCCAATAGAAACAGACCGAAGAAACTTCACTCCGCATAACATTAACCAGCTGATTAAAATCAAAAATTACTTCAGAAAACGTTATCATCAAACCCTCAATCCCATTTTCAAATCACATTATAACAGAGCTCAATCTGATCTTAAAAAAGAACTTAAAAAAATATAATGATATCATTTGGCAAAAAAGACTCGAAGCTCTTAACACCGCAGACAATAGCCTTTGGCGCACGCAAAAATTTTTCAAAAATAAAAGACCAAAATTCCACCTCTTAACTGTGTGACAGGTACGGCAGTCACTGATCAGCAAAAAAGCTAACCTTCTTGCAACTAACATAAAAATAATTTTGTTGAAAACGATCGCGAAGATGATAATTATAAGCAAAATGATGATTTAATAAATACTACCGTAAATAATTTTCTTTCTACCCCCTAATTCTTTCATCGAACCTGCTCTCCCGGATGAAATTATCCACTACATTAAACATATCAATGCCAAAAAGCCCCTGGTAAAGATTCTATAACTAACCGCATGTTAAAAACTTTCCAATTAAACTAATCCTAATTTTAACAATCCTTATTAACAAAATCCTCAAATTCAATCACTTTCCAGATAACTGAAAGAAGCCATTATTTTCCCCATTAACAAACCTGGCAAGGACCCTCATCTCGCATCTAGTTACAGACCAATATCTCTCCTTTCTACTATCGGTAAACTAACCGAATCTATTATTCTTCACAGACTAAAAATTTTATCAATGAAAATAACATCCTCAATCCCAATCAGTATGGTTTCACTAACAAACTCTCTACCCTTCACCCACTTTTAAGACTAACCGAAAATATCTCTGAAGGTTTCCAGAAAAAGAAAAGCACGGGAGCAGTTTTTCTGGATATCCAGAAAGCCTTCGACCGTGTTTGGATTAATGGTCTTACTTTTAAGCTAATTACCTTTAAAATTCCTCATCCTCTGATTCATCTTATTCACTCCTACCTCACTAATCGCTCCTTCCGAATCAGAATTAACGAGACCCTTTCTAATGAACACTCTGTTTCTGCAGGGTGTCCCCAAGGTTCCTTGCTCGGTCCCTTGCTATTTAACCTCTACATCAACGATATCCCTAACTATTCACTCACTAAAATTAATCTTTACGCTGATGATACTGCCATTCACGCCACGTATAAAAATCTTAAAACAATTTCCTTCGCATTAAACAAACACCTTCTACTCTTGCAAAATTTTTACGACAAATGGAAAATTAGCATAAATGTCGAAAAATCTACTGCCATTATTTTCACGCCGAAAAACAGTCTCTCCCACCACCTATTATCATGTACAACACTCAAATCCCCTGGTCTCAGGAAGCCAAATACCTTGGAATTATCTTTGATACACACCTAACTTGGAAACAACACATTTATTACGTTCGCGACAAATTCCGGAAAATAATGTTTAAACTTTTACCCCCTAATTGGCCGGAACTCTCATTTAAGTATAGAAAACAAAGTGCTTCTCTATACAGCCGTTATGCGTCCCATCTTAGCTTATGCATGTCCAGTTTGGGGTTATGCCGCTAAAACAAATATTAATATACTTGATACCCTGCAAAATTCTTTAATACGTATGATCGTCAAAGCCATAAGATACATGCGTAATGACGACATACGTAATGCTCTTAAGATTAAAAGTTTCAAATCTCACATTCAGAAATATAGCTATTAACTTTTTTTAACGATTTAGAAGCTACCAATAATATAAATATGCAAAATTTATCTCATTATACCCCTAATGAAAATACAAAGAGACCAAGAAGAATTCTTCTTGACTCCTATAATCCCCCGTAATTCTATTTCCTCGTGCAATTTTTATTGCACACCATAATTGCTAAAATTTAACTTTCTCTTTATATTTTTGTCAATAATTTTCTCCTGCTCTCCCCACTGGACATGCTCCTCCCCATAATTTAAATCTCAGCCCCCGGGGCAGCCAATCGGAGTCAATGATCACTCTACCCAACATCCAATCAGAGAGCAAACTCTTAGCTCTCAGCCAAGCCAAAAAACTCAAAAACTTTTCACCCAGATGAAGAACCATAGCCACGCCTCCCGGACTCCATCGCCCAACCAATCGCCATCATGCCACTCAGCAGAATGTCAAACTCCACTTATGCCATGCCCAACATCATAGACTCTCACGATATGGGATTGAGGACTGTTTTACAGTCCAGACGCCCAAAAATAAACGCCTATTCAACGCCTATTCAACGGGTAATGACTCTCTCTCTCATTCTCTCTTGAGACACGCCTACCGAGTACGGTCGCGTCATCTATACGCTCCGTACTTTTGATTCTAGTCGACATGACGTCGACCACAGACTGGTCCGAAAGGACAGATACTACCGAGCAACAGCCTCCCAACTCTCCATCCCGAATGATAGCCGGTGACGATCATATTGCCGAATGCTCCGATCTATTCAGAGAAGCGATCCAGGCGAGGAATGTTTACGCGGCATGGGCCCGTAAACTTACCAACGCAAGGCCGAAATGATCTAAAGCTGCAGAGCTACCACCAAGAAGTGACGAAGGCAGGTGAGAGCGTCGAACTCCTTCTTGTCAAGCTAAACGTTCCTCTTTTTCGAATCCCTGCCTCAGAAAAGAACTAGATAGGATCGTTCTCCGCGTTAAAAATAGGGTTAGCGACCCTCCCGCGGAGAAGAATGAAGAGGAGAAAAAGCCGGCAGCGGTTCCTCCTCCCCCTCCTCACCCCGTTCAAAGGGTAGAAAGGCGAAACGAAGCGTCGATGCTGACGGGCTTCGCTCCCCCCAAGCAACTTGTTAGAAAAAAGTTCGCTCTCCTCGCTCGACCCCCTCCTCGCCAACCCCCTTCTTCCGCGCCTATTTTGG
>BMAU01006683.1:0-95304 GCA_019973935.1 Trichonephila clavipes
TTGGCGTGTTATGCGCCAATAGGAAGAAGGAGGAGGTCAAGAGAGACTTTGGTCCTGCGAATAAGAAGGAGCGAGGGGCGTGTTGTGAACACACCCCTGTGGTTTAAAAAGGGTTGTTTTTGAGGACACGAGGAAAAAGACCGGAAAAAAACCTGAGAGAGAGAGTAAGAGAGAAGAGACCCGGAGAGAGAGAGTAAGAGAGAAGAGACCCGGAGAGAGAGAAAGAGAAAAGACCGGAGAAAAGAAAATCCCCGAGAGAGAGTGAAAAAAGACGATGAACGCCGGTGGCGTTGAGCATGAGTATATGAACTGACCACACCGGCTTGGCATTTAATCTGGATTTATATTACTTCATTTACAAATTGTTAGCAAATAAAGTTTGCTTTTATTTGTATATTAAGCTGTAAAGATTTGTTTATTGATGGATAGCTACTCACGACGTTACATTGTGTTGCATCTTGCCTCTTTTTATGTGAAATGCTAATCCATTCTATCTACAACATAAGAGAAGTCAAATAACAAACTTTTCTTACCCAGAATCATTTACAGAAATTTTTAACTCATTACCTGAGTCAATATCAGAATTACTTTCTGTTATGAGCTTTTTTTTTCATAATATCAGTAATTTTTCTTCCATTTTAAGCTCCCAATTTAAAAGAAATAATGCTCGTAGTTTGCAGTACAACGATCTAGTAAAAAGAAAATTCTCGCCCTATGTAATATAGAAAATGCAGTAAAACCTAACCTTAAAACCGGTTTAGGCATTTTCTTTCTTTCTTTTTTTTGTAATTCTAACTTTACTCGACTATTAAAGACATGTTAGAAACATTGCACACAAAACTAGCGAAAAATACTGGCAAATAAGAGGGTAAGAGTAGAAAAATGTGTTGCCCGAGCATTTTTCGGGAAAATCAGGCAAACATCATTTCAAGTGCCCAAGCTAAGCTGTGTTCATGTATAACTGGGAAGTCGTTAAAAGGTTTAACTTACTCTTAAACTGCGTAACTTACTTTTAATCATAACGGTTATTGAAATCTTTATTTATAAATTCATTACTTACTAAATAAGATAATATGCATGGATCTGAACTTACATAATTTAGTTTTCTTTGACAACTACAATAATATTTAACACATTTATTTGAAGAATATTACTGTGTACACAGAATATTGTTCTAGTTTTTTTTAAATAAAATTTTTGCTTTCACTTAATACATTTAATGATTTGTGCAATATATTAAATGAGAGGCACCCACAATAATAATAAAACTAATAACTAAAACGTAATGCCTGGGCTGCACATGTAATAAATGTAAATAAATATATATATATGCGTATTCTACCCAAATATTTACATTCATTTTACCACAGAAGAGCTTCTTCGGTCATGTAATCCTACATACAAGTGTTTTATTTTCTGTACATTATTCCATCTCAAGTCTATTAGAAGTACTTTATAAGTGATTAGTTAAATATATTTTACACTAGATATGATGTAAATATTCTTATTCTTCAATTCATTAACTACACATATCTATCATCACTCATAAACAAAGAATTAATTTAGTTTAATTTATAAGTTTTTATTTAATTTATCGTTTTCAGAAAGTATGTTCAATATGTTTGATTTAATCATATTTTTTTTATCTTCTTAATCACTTTGATTATCAGAACTAAAAAAATACACAAATTCACCTCATTAAAAATATATATAGCGTTAATACACTTATTTTTAACTAAGAACAAATAAATTTCCTCTTAATATCTTCGATTAAACTGTATATTCGTTAAACTTACTCCTCATTAACCTTATCCTAGATCCCCTCTTATTGGATAATGGGACGAATGATCGATGAAGTGACAAATTGATGGGTTTAGCACACTGCGTGTTATCTGTGTAATGTTTCAACGTTTCCATCTTCCTGTTTGTCTTGAGGATTTCTTTACTTACAGCTAATTTATCTTATTTTACAGATAGAAGGAAATGGCTTATTCCAGTCTTAGGGAATTCCCTCTTGTATTTTGTATGCATTGATTAATTTTGGCAGAATTTAGAATGCTCCACAACTTTCCTTCACATAAGTTAAATAGTAAAATGTCGAACACTGTTTATTAGATGAATTACAGTTGAGTTTTAAGACCTTATCATTTTTTACATGCAGAGTAGATGTTTCATGAAGACAACCCACCCATATTATTCTGAAATTGATTTTAAGAAAATTATTTTTATGATTTTACGGGGGAAAATTAATTTATCCCAGATGTTTGCTCTTCCCAAGTTACTGAGAGACGTGCTGATGTTACTATATATATATATATATATATATATATATATATATATATATATATATATAATATACATACATATATATATATATAATATACATACATATATATATATAATATATATACACACATATATATATATATATATAATATACATACATATATATATATAATATATATACACACACATATATATATATATATAATATACATACATATATATATATAATATATATACACACACATATATATATATACATATATATATATATATACATACATATATATATATATATATATATATGCATCATAATATTGATTGTTATGAATGCTACATATTAAGAAGGTTTATTAAGTATTTAAGCATGGAGATGTTAAAAAAATAGTGTATTTCGTTCAATTAATTCCTGAATAATTTATTCTCACTAAATTTATAACTAATATCTTCTAATAAAATTCTTGAAAAATATGAAGTTTTATACAGGTACCAGTCATGACATCATCCCAAATGAGAACCTCACACTAATGTCTTTTAAGGAAACTGGTTGAATTATTGCATGTCCCCCGCTCTTTTTATAAATGCTTGAATTCAGAATTTCTAATGAGTCTTATCAGCAAAAATATGTAAAAATTTCTTGCCCTTGCCACTGTATTGTTTTTCTAGCACCAATTTTGTTTTGTTAGAAGGTAATTATTCACTTTCAAGCCACCATTTGGAAGTCTCTTGACCATAGTAAAATGTGATCTCTACTTCAAGTCTATTACTGCTTGTGTCATCTGACTTTTCTTAATGTCGGATTCTTCTTCATTGATGGACAATATACATTCATCAACTGATGTTGATGCTCGTGGACGACTACTACCTAATTATTAGACAGTTGTTCCTGTAGTTTGAAATATTCTCCAAAATCGCAAAGTCATAAAGTTAGCGACTTCTGTGCTCCAGATTCCCATTTCAACCTTCGTCCAGCTTTTCAGTTATTACATTTGGAGAAACCATCCAAATGTCTCAACTACGTAATTTCTTGTTGGAACACACACACACACACACAAAATATTAAGTCATTTAAGCTGATATACATTTTTCAATAGCTTTCGAGTGTACACAACACGCGTTTTTAATATACTCACAAAAATGCCATAATTGATTAAAAATGCCATAAATACACATGCTCTACGTCAATAGATCGTAGTTGATCTGTCATTTGCATTTTTAGGTTCCATTTAATTTTTCTGCTGACATGCTAAATTTTAGCCTCTCGAATTTTTTCATACATTTATTAGCACTTCCTGATATACAAAATGCATCTGAATGAATAACATGCTTTATAAATGCTTACCTTTTGGGGAATACTAGACTAAACAAGTGGAAGAGTCAACAATCCCTATTCTCTGAAATTTAGAAATTCTTGAGTTTCAAAGAGTTCTACGTTCTAGAAGAAACTTTGGAGTAATAGGTGCCTGAACAATGATACTGTAGGCAGTTCTGATAATCACGGATGTTATTACGAAATGCCACATTTGAAGCTTATGGACATAGATGCAACAACCAGCATCATGACCGCAACGCTGTTGAAGCTATTTACATGAAGTATGAACCACATAGATGCCAGAATGAAATGTAAAACTTGCCGAAAGGTTATTTTTTAAGAATACTACAGAAGGAATCCACAAAACCGAAAGGAAGGGTGCTTTTTCAATCCACTAGCTAACTACTCTTGTGATACTGTGGAATCTGAAGAGAGCTTAGAATGCTTCAATAATTTAGAAAACACTTTCATCATGATTGGCTAAAAGTGGATTTGGTACATTTTGCCTATTATGAAGAATGCAATTTACTGACGTGAAAAGGTGCATTAGTGTTGAGAACGAGCCATTTGAACAACTTGGGGACAATGAGTTGTTCATCAATAAATTTGACAAGGGAAGGGCATGACTAAAGACATTCATTTGGGGACGAGACTTTGTGTACAATTTAGGGTTTTCAACCTTCAATGTAATTCCGCCGAATGGCCAATCAATTCGAAGGAAATAGCTTTTAAAATGTATACTTAGCTTGTATACAATTAAGTTTTAATTAGCGCCAGAGATGCAGTGGCACAGACGGTAGCGTACCTATTTACCACAGGGTCGGCCAAGGTTCGAGTATCAAGATCGTTTTTTTTTTTTTGGTTTTACTTTTTTGAATTCATTTAATTATTTTTTACAATTAAATAAACTTATTTAAAACATACTTATTAAATATTTCTATAATTATAAAATAATTAAACTAATAATATATAATATAATACATATATTAATTTGCTTAAGATAATTATAAAACATTTTTTTATAAATAATCATTATAAAATATTTTATAATAATATATATAATATTTTATTTATAAAATATTGTATTTCTTACTATAAAACTATTTGTAAATTATTTTTATAAAAAAATTTATTTAATATTTATTATATAATTTATTTTTAAAATAAATATATGAGAATCTCCCTGCATTCCACCTTTGACACCAAGATTGATTTGAGGCAAAGAACGACCACAGAAGACATTTTTACTATAACAAATTGTATTTATTCACTTGAATCAACTATCAACCTTCTAATTACAAAAAATAATAGATATGTCTACGTCAATATGATTGAACCTTATTATTAAATTGAATCACGAAAGATAATACTAATGAACTATTAACTCAATATCGAACGGGATTACCGCAATAATACACGTAATTTGAATTATTAGCATTCATTAAATTACCACTAACTTTATTATATATTTACTCTTATTAGCCGATAATCTAGATTTAAATCTCACCTTCCTTTCTCTATCTCACTTTCCAAATGCAGACCACTGCCAAATGATCAACGAGCCGCTAATCGCACAATCAGCTTGAATCGCTTTAGAACACTTTCAACCTATCTCTTGGCTTAATAGCCTGCTGTTAACTTACAACACTCTCTTTAAATACTTTAACTAGTTTTCATATCCCGCTTTTTTCTTTTAGACCTGATTGGAAATATACGTGAACTTATAATCCCCAAAGACGCCTAAGAATATTAGTGATAAAATGCGGTACAGATTCGTCACAAATATTATTTATCAATAATTATATTTATAAAATATAGTATAAATATTTATATATATAATTACATTAATTATTTTACTTTTAAAATATAAAATAATTATTTAAAACATCATTTACTATTCAGTAAGACTTTTTTTAAATAAGTATTTAGTTCTAAAAAAAATGATCATCTGACTCGAACCTTGACCGACCTCGTGGGTTACAGATACTCTAACCACCTATGCCACTGCATCTCTGAGGCTAATTAAAACTTAATTGTATAAAAGTTAATCATAAATTTTAAAGGTTATTTTTCCCTAATTAATCTATCGAGGGGAATTACATAGAGGTTTGTGAATACCATAGAGGAGTAATACTGCACAAAGTATCGTCCCTAAAAGAATTTTCTTAGTCGTGTCCTCTCTTTGTTAGTTCTGTTTTTCTGGTGATAGTCACGGAATAATATTCTATAAACATAAAGATCAAAAACAAATTCGATTACTATTGTTAAACTTCAAACTTCTCGTTAACGGGGCACAATGGTCTGGGGTACTATCAAATGCAAAAAGCATGTTATCTTTAATATGCTTTAAAGGCGTATAAGTGACATAAGTATTCGTTGATGAAGTGTTGCAGCCAGTAACGCCTCCTTGCATTCAATTACTGCAAAAAAAATCCGCACATTTTCTAGCAGAAAAACACGGAAACGCAATAGACAAGATTCTAATGAAAACGATATTCAACTGCATTGATTTTAAGCAAAATTCTCTAATTACTATTTTAAAAAATACCCAAATACTATTTAATACTTAACTCACATTTTATATCATTGTCCTATTTAGAGGACAGCTGAAAAACATCATGTGGAAAGCATTATTTGTTTGCTGCGAATGTTTTGCATGTCGGAATATGTAGAGGTGTGTATTAGCTTCTACTACTGTGTGGTTTTGTGTTTCTCCCCTTCCCTTATTTCTGGATATTTTGCATATTCATCATTTTAGTAGGCGTGATTACTATCCTCTACTTGAATTTGTATTATCTCTAGAATTCTTTTGCAGTTTACTTTGGACACTTGGCCGGACATTTTTGATGTGGTAGTACTCTTTAGTTATCATCCTGGTGGTTATTTAGAGCTATTTTGTTATCAGATAAGTTTTAGCACATTATTTTTTAACTGTCCTCTAAATAGGACAGTGGGACTATAAGCATGGACTTAAAACATTCATTCTCTCTCGATGAGTAAAAAAATTATAATTTCCCTTCTAGTATTTCACCCCTGCTAAGTTGAATCAGTGCATTGTTTTCTGAAGTTAGAAGCATTAAAATTATTAAATAGTTTAAATTCAGATGAGAGCGAAAGTAAAATTGTGTGCTGTGTAACCACCAGTGAACTAAATAACAAAGATGGATGGGATGTAAAGGAGATTAATACTGGTAAGGTTATTGTAAATTTTGTCCCTGGGTCTATAGGGGTAGGAGCGGAGAAAGTTTCCAGTTTGAGCCATCCACAAGCTCTAGTTTTTCGACAAAAACGAGCAGAAGAATATCTACAGGATATCAGTTATCTTGGGTAAAGAAAAAATCACTCCTATATACAAAATGAGAAACACAAGTTGAATCAACTGTATATGCCGTGCTCAAGCAGATGGAAACTGATCGAAATATAAAAGTCTATTAGAAATTTTTGACTAGTTTTACTCCAGTGAAGTTTAAGATCTCATTGTAAAAGAAACTGTGCGATATGCAACATATATAAAAAAACCCTGATTTCTTGATCACTGATAACGACGTGTTTATATAGTAGAAATTTTGCTTCTAACTGGTTATTTAAATACCTGTCAATGGGACTACGGGTCAGATACTGAAAACCTAGTTATTATATTTTGGTGAAAAATAACATGTTATAAAACCGCTTTCAAAAGTTGAAATCTTATTTACACTTTGTAGACAACGGAACTGTAAGTCATCAAGCCTAGAATATATCTTTAGAAGTAAAATCTTTGTTTGTCATGACCAATAATAAATAATTTAAGACGAGTTAGAGGACACAACGATAAAATTGACCTAAAGAAGCTTAATTTGATTTTTTTTTTGCAGAAACATGATGTGATTTACCACGAATGGTTGGCTGGATTTAATGCCATTAAAATTCATGGAAAAAGTGGTTCTGTTCACTTTTAACGTTTACAGGATATGTTTATGGTAAACGCGTGGATAATTCACAAAACTCTCAACAAAGATGAAGCCCTAAGCTTGAGGGAGTTCCAAAGAGCTGTAGCAGTGGTAACAAAAAAAAACGATTATAAGAGCAAGAACCATCGATATTGACTGTACCTTCTGGTGCGAAAGAAGACAGCTGTAAAGATTATTTTTTATTAAAAAAAAAAAAAAATAGAATCGTTGTCAAAGCGAGGGTTAAGGAGAAAACCCAAAAGCTTACCGTGGCAAATGTGACAAAACATTTAAACAAGCTTGCTTTCAATCTTTCCTTAAAGATCAGTGTAAAATTCAACTGAAAAGTGAACTATCGTCTGTCCAAAAATAAATTAATCCCCAAAAAGCAAAGTTTTGTACTCGAGAATCGATTTTCATCATTGAAGCGAACACTAAAACACATGTAATTGAAAATGTTTTCCCTTTATCCCAGTGTCCTATTTAGAGCACCTCAGATTTCTAATATAACATGAAAGAAAAATAGAAATTTTTGTTGTATTTAGTTTGTTAAAGTTTATTTAACTGTAGAACAAATGATTATATTCCAATTTGAACACAATGAATAAATTGAGATAAAGCGGGTTAACGATGTTACTAAGATTATACAGCATCGTTAAATTTGATGATCACGAATTATTTAGAAATTTTTGGAAAATCACTATATAACCAAAATAAGTAGGAGATGCTATTTTTTTTTGAAAATTGTGGCCAAAAGTGCATGTGAATAAAATTTGATTTGAATTGTAAATGCGAATTTATTATAGTTTTCCTTTTATACATCATTTTTTTAATAGTTAATTGCTTTTAAAATGATCTTGAATAGCTTTAATTACCAAAATATTTTTTATTCATTTCTTATTATCTTCTTTTTTTCATTTTTATTTAATTATAATACACATATCTTTGTACACTGCAAACACTTTTCTTTTGTGGTTTTCTCCTTAATAATCAATGGAAATACTTATTTACTGCTGAGAAATGGGACTTTTTAAAATTGATTTCCTTAAAAAAACTTAAATCATAATGGAATTATTATCTTTCTTCATTAACTAAGCATATACTTTTTTTCTAAATTATCTTTCTTTGGTATCCATGCATTTTATCAAATCTGCCGTAATAAGACACTTATTCTGAAGAAATTGTAGTTATTTTCCCATACGTGACCAATTAAGTACAAGTTGATGAGTGTCTAGAGACAATCAGATATTGACGTCAAAATAATGGCTCCTGTCTTTGTATACAATTGTGCAGGCAGTGCGCTAAGAATAGGGCAAATCGAATTATTAAAGAAATAAAAAATTGCTACTCATTTAAGCTTGTCCTATTACGAACTGAGGTTTTGTTTTTCTATAAAGGTATAAAAATGTTAACGATCCATTCAATGAATTTCAAATTATGCGAGTAAAAATTTTTTCCAACGCCTTATACTCAATTTTTTTAAATTTTATTCCCATAAAATTTTGATAGTTTTACTCTTCCTACTAAAATATTTTCCGGGGAAAAAATAAAAATAAATAATAAGGATTAATTCTTAAGCTTGAAACACACACTCAGACAAAATTCGCCTTAAGATATGTATAGTAGCCACTAAAACATATAATAATGTTTTCGTATTTTTAGAAATAAACCTGTCTTTTGAACAAAATTTATTTTTAAGTGAGATACTTATTTTTGAAATATTTGCTTTATTGAAAGGGAGAGCGAAAGTGTCAAATCTATGATACATAACATTGTGAAGCCCTTGGGGACACACGTTCTACACTGTCTACGTGACCTGTTTCTGTGGAGAAGAACGAAGAACCACTCAAATCATTCATGCTTAAAACTCTTTATTTAGATCTTAGTTTAAACACAATACACAACAATAATAATCTAAGGAGCAGGATCCATAATGAGAAGACGCAACACGTATTACCTAATAATCGTGTATTTGACCACTAATTCTAACTTTATAGATCAATTATTATCTCACTAATATACACACTTTCCTTACAGCTTATATAAATTCGCTTAACCCTATATCCTAAGTAAACAGCTACATCCTTATCACTTATTTAGTAGCTTTAATCCGACTATGTTCCTTTTAGTCTTGGACCCACTTTTGGTTCGTCTGTACAGGCACAGCAAGTCTAATTCATGGGCTCAGGATTCTTCTAATTTTTATCTCAAATCACTTTACACAGCTACCAATCTACTTAGCGACTTTACTTCCCACTTAACAATCAATTCTGCACATAGACATAGACCCCCGCTAATGCTAACTTCCCTTATATTAGGTTGGAGAAATGTCTTGTGTGATGTTTTTCGACGAATCCAGGTTTAGTTTGCTGTCTGATTCTCGCCGGACTTTAATATGGAGAGCGCCAGGTACACGTTACCACCAAGATAACACCATTGAACGACACAGTTATGGTGGTGCACGATGACTCGCGTTTAGGGAGGAATTATTCTTGGATCCAGAACTGACCTGCATGTTCAGAGTGTAACGATGACAGATCACATCTTTCGGGATGTTATTCTGGAACAACATGTACGTTTGTTTCGGGGCTCCATGGGTGCTGAATTTCCGTTTATGGATGACAACGTCCGTCCTCACCGTGCAAACATTGTAGACGAATGCCTTCAATAGGAGGATATCCCCCGTATGGATTGGCCAGCATACTCACCGGATTTGAATCCAATAGAGCATGTGTGGGATATGCTAGGCCGACGAATTGCAGCCCACCAACCCCCTCTCACCTGTCCATCCGAACTTCGGAGGGCATTGTTTGATGAGTGGTGTAATATTCCCCAAGATCAGATTGATAATTTGATACTCAGCATGCCTAGGCGTTGTAAGGCCTGTATTGCATTGTCCGGGAGACATACTCCGTATTAACCCTCATACTAACCATGTTATACTGCTTTTTGTAAAGAGGTTCTTTTTTGAAATTTGCTCCAGGGAGTAAAAATCGCAATTTTTATTAATTATGTCAAACATACAGCATCTGTTTTGCTATTTACCTTTTGTTTAATAAATAGACTTTACAAATAAGTCAAATTTATTTTGCTTCTGTCACTTTCTTTGTCTGAACTTCATTATCCTTAATTTATGAACATGAGTGTATTTTTGCATGAAATTCAAGACTTTATTTAAAAAACTTCAGATTGTCCTATTTGGGTCAAATATGCACCATTTTGTTGTATAAGTTTTTGCCATTTTAAAAGTAGCTTCATAATACCTCTCTCATAGAAGTATTGGCCCTTATTGGCGAAAAGCTCTAGTAACTAATTTTCACAATCTTCACTTGTTCCCAATTTTTTATCATTCAGGAAATTTTACAATGCGGAAAAAAGGTGATAATCGCTTGGCTCCAGGTTTGGACTGTATGATGGATACATTAAAACTTCCTAACGAAGCTTCCAGAGTTTCTGGTGAGTCACTACAGAAGTGTGTGGTCTGGCGTTGTTCTGATGAAACACAACGACTTTTCTTTTGGCCAATTTTGGGCGTTTCTGGTTAATAGCTAGCTTCAAACGGTACAGCTGTTGACAGTTAAAGTTTGGCCATACTTAAGCATCTCGTAATAAATTATTCCCTTCCAGTCTCACCAAATACACAGTAGACCCTTGCTGGCCGTTAGTCCTGGTTTGGTTACCATTTGAGGTGCTTCACCATGTTTTTGCCGCGATCGTTTTCGCCCAATATTGTCGTATGTGACCCATTTCTCATCCCCAGTCACCAACGGCGTAATAAATGGGTCGATTTGTTTCCGTTTGGCCAAGGCTTCACAGATGGGAATTCGATCCATCATGTTTTTTGGTGTTAATTGGTGGGCACTCAACGAGTTTCTTTTTGAATCCAACTCTACGCAACTTGTTTAAAACTGTTATATGTTAGATCTTTAGCTCCTGGGTGCTGCTATGACTAATAATATGCCGGTTTATTTCTGTGATTTTAGCGACATTTTCGACGACGGTCCTGCCTGTGCGAGGTTCATCGTAAATATCAAAAATGCCTGAAAGGAATCGACGAAACCAAAATTTAATGTAATTAGCTGTTGCAGTATCGGAACTATAAACAACATTCACAATTTCAGCCGCCTGGCTTGCAGTTTCACCTTTTTTAAAGAAAAACTGTAAAATGTACCGAATTTTATCTTTGTTGACTTCCGTTTTCAATATCCTGTAACTCACAACTGAATGAACCAAATAAAAAAATTCAAAAGAAGCTTTTTAGTGTAAAATGTCACCTTTACAATGAGCATAAATTTGAAATTGTTAGATCGATACTTCCCGAGATATCGACACTACAGCTATCTACAGAGCATATTACCATTAAAACTTCTAAGAAACATTTAAGGTATCCGATTACGTTCGAAAACGTGATTTTGCAAAAGCATATACATGGATAATATTTATGATATTTAGTGTCACTTAGATTAGAAAATGTAAATAAAATTGCTTTACGAATATTATTAAAAAAAAATCATTTAAGTACAATATTTTGACAAAAAATTAACACATAATGACCCATTTTCAAAATATTTTCCTTTTTTGAAAAATGCTTCTGTTATAATAATAGTTTGCCTGTATATAGCTCAGACCACTGTACAGAGGCTCAACTAGAATTTTTGAAATATATAACCTAGAAGTGGGTTTATGCATGTTATACGACAACAAAGGGGAGAAATTTTAAGAAAAAAACGCCGATAATTATTTCAATTGTTTGTAACTCTGAAAATAATGTGAATTTTTCAAAAATCATTATTGAGCCTCTGTACAGAGGTCTGAGCTATATACAGGCAAAATATTGTTATAATAAAAGCATTTTTGACAAAAGGAGAACATTTTGAAAAAAGCTTATTCTAAGTTAATTGTATGCCGAAATATTGTATTTAAATATTTTTTTTGTCAAAATGTCCATAAAACAATTTTATGCATATATTTTTATCTAAGAGACAGAAAATATCACGAAAGTTTTCCATTAACGCGCTTTTTTAAAATCATGGTTCCAAACATAGTCGGATACCTTAAATTGTACTAGTTCTGTTTTCTGTTCCTTCAAGTAGATTAGGAGAGTTTGTATCATATTTTCACTTTTCATATGACGATGTAAAAGCATAAATAGTTTTTTTTTATTAGAGACTTAAATTTTTTAATATTTTTGGTTTAATATTTTACTGATATTTTACAGCAGAAACACATTTTTAAATAGTTGTTGATGAATTCTTTAATAATTGGATTCGTGTGGCATTATTACAGTAGAGTGAAGTATATATATAGTATATTCATGTTTAATCCAGGATTTTTTTGTGTAATAAAAGTGTTTTTATACTTAATACTAAACTAAGTTCTATGTTTGCATGATATGTGTGTCATTTATTAAAATTAATTTTTTGTAAGAATATGCTCAGTAGATCACTTCATCCATATTTCCATTCATATTAAGTAACTTGGAAGCTATGATTCAAAATGTTCTCATTAGGCGAATGAGAATTTGATTGATTGGATTGTACTATTTCGTGGTAAAATTAAAGGACTTTTTTTACAATTAATTTCATATAAATAAATGAAATAAATAAATATATTTATTCCATTCTTTTAAAATAAATAAATGAAACTACCGAAATTTTATAAGAATCAAACGTCACCATGATAATGATTGCATTTAATTAATAAGACATATTTAATATTACGAATAACTATGCTATATCTGCCTTGAGTTTTAAGTGCATAAATGAATGGTGCTCACCATTAGTTGAAGTACATTATGGCTTTTTTTAAATAATACTGCAATTGTCTTAAAAAATCGAAAGAAATGTTTTTTTACGAAAAAATCGTCAAAATACTTATAATATTTGACTTCTGCTGATCTTCTCTTTTTAATCTCTGTACACATTAATCAAGTATTAAAGTAATATGGAATAAGAGGGTAAAGTAAAAAAATATCCATTTAAGAATCTAATAATGTTTTTCAGATTTTTATTCTTCCCATGACCATGTGGTTGGTATGGTTTTATTCTTCAATAATATAAAATGACAAAAAGAATATTACTATCACAAATAAAAGTGACATACTTTACATGCACTATTAAAAATCAATCAAACTAAAACGTATAGTTAAAAACTAGTTAAAGCGCCATAAAGGATATATTAAAGTTAAAGAAGTCACCGGTGAAAAGTTTAAATGACATATCTGAAGTTCTTATAAAACTACGTCAGTCGCATTTATTATACTATTCTCCGGAGTTATACGCTTATGAAAGAAATAACATATTTCGCTGATCCAGGGATTTTAATTATTCCTTATTTTGTTGAACTCTTTATGTTTTCATAGGTAGACTTTAATCATCATTACCATAAACTTCGAGTCAAAGCCCAAGATTCTTCTCGAATGTTTAATATTCGAAGGGAAGATAATGAATACAAACTCATGCTCGGAAATTCCATCGCTGTGTGGTGTTGTCATTAGCCAAGAATAATTTACTTCTTAATAAACCACCTGTTTTCTCTATTTTCCTGCATCCTTTGATAAAAATTTGTTTGAGGTTATTGGTAAGTTAGTCTGGCATATAGTTATGCTTACGATGAACGAGTATTTGTTAGTTTGGGCCTGCTACTTCGAAACGATGGGATATTTGTCCTCTTGGGTGCCGGTTTTGTTTTCTAACCCCTTTCAGGCGAGCTAGGTTCCCTTGGGTAAATAAACAAACCGGAATCTTCCTTGTGAAAGGACATTTGGATTTAATGACCAGTTTTCAAAGAATATAATTTGCATTCACTTTAATGCTGTATTGTTTTGCAATCTAAGAGTCGCATTGATTTGCATTTGAGTACTTAGTTTGATGATAATTGTTTCAACTGGTAAATAGTATATTTTCGTTTAAAGGAGCTCTTTTAAATATGCAAGACATTTACTTAATTCGAGATATAGGGCAGCACATGAATACATGTTTTAAGTTATCATAAGCATTTCAAATGCCTTAAATTCCTCAAAAAACATTTAATCTAATAACAAAATTAACCCCTGTAGTATTTTATATGCTAAACATAATTCTGAATGCATAATTTGTTTGTTATAATCAAACTATATAAATCATCTTTAGTCATCTCATTCACAATTTAAATTTATTACTATACATAAAAGGTGTGCATGTACATTATATTTTGTTTAGTTTATTTTAAGTACTCAGAATAACAAAAATAAATTTGGTTTGCCTTAAAAGATTTTATATAAGGATACGTTTGTAGCAATACTAACAAAAATAGAGTAGAAAAGTTTGCGTTCATTGTTTTAGTAGTAACTATGAACATTACTTAAAAAGGGGATACCGAGCTATTTAGTAACTGGTTGGTTAACCTCATCATTTGCGAACATCCTAACGTCGTTTCGGCATAGAACTAACAAATCTTGTCGTTTCTTCAAAGCTTATCTTCTCCCATCAAACCCCATAAATGTTTTATATGATTCAGATCAGATGACTGTGGGGCATGTACAGTTGATTTGAGACATTATACAACAGGTAAAGCGTCACAATTTCAGCGGTGTGCTTAGAATCATTGTCGTGTTGGAAACGGAAGGATTATCTTAAGCCGACTTTGGTGGCATTTTCCTTTAAATTGTTTTTAGGCCATCAAGTATCATATTTGTTCATAATTGATTCTATATACTCCAACTTGCCAACACCATTGTTTGCCATGCACCCCCACACCATGACTTCACCGCCTCCGTGCTTTACTTTTGGTACTAGATGCTATTTTAAAGCACTGTACAAGGTTTTCTCGATACTAATTTACGACCTTATATGAGAATAACACAGTTATCAGAGAATAACACAATCCTCCAGAACTCCAGAGGCGTATGTATACAATATCTTACAAAAGTTATCAGTTTAAGACTGTTGGACATTGACATATAAGACTTCCTACAAACTACTCGACTACGGTGCCCGTCGTTTTTCAAGATTTTGCTTGCAGTATCAGCAAAATTATTTTTATTAAACTTCTCGTGAATATCTGGTGCTATTTGAGTGGCAGTCAAACACGGATTTTTTCCACCATTGATGTCATACTTCGTTTTTCTTTGATCGTGAGTTTAAATGGACTATTTAACCGTGGTTTGGTTGTGTAAACTCTTGTAGATTTAAAGTTATAAATAACTCTCAGGATAGATGAATACTGCTGACCAACGGATCTGGCTATATCCCGACGACTTTCCACATTTTCAAAATGATTTTACGCTCACTGATACTAATTTCATTCTTTTTTATTTTACATGTCATTGAATTGCTTCGAACCTGACAAAAAGGTAAAAAGTATTGAGTCACAACTTTCTTAAGCTGTTTTAATTGATAACTGAATGCAAAAACTATGCTAACTTATAACGCCTGTTGATAAAAATTCCAGGAATCAATTATATTCAAATAGTGAACGCAGACTGCTTCAGCCTACTATTTGCGGGTTTTGCTGCAAAACTCCAGCTATCTTAAGTAGTTTTAATTAAAAAAATTAACTAATTCTTGCTTGCTCAATATTAAAATAATAGTAAAAAAATTCAGGAAATTTTGTTAGGAAAAAATATGTATTTCTATTATTTATTTTTTTTACCTTTGATATATAATTTCTTGTGGGTGAACGCAGGTTTTTTCTAACAAGTATATATAGTCTAAATTCTGTACAAATGAGAGAAGAACATTTATCAAAACACACACACACACACACACATATATATATATATATATATATATTATAATAACATTTTAGCAAATATAAATAAGAAATGACTGTTTTTAAAGTTTTGACTTAATGTAGTAAAGCTGTATTTTTATAGTTGAAACAAGGGGAAAAGGAGCATTAAAAACGTTTCATATTTTACTAATATAAAACGATAAATGTAACATTTTCAAACAATTCTATAAAAGCTGTTAAACTTCAAAGTTGGCCCCTTTTTCCTTAGCATTTCTTACTTTGCTTACAGCATGGCAGTTTATCGACGAGATTCTGCGCTCCGTATTGTTATCTACCATTTAAGGAAGTCAGTTGATGATACGGTTTAAGTGGTTTTTCCGGGGACACCTTGGCTTAAAATTCAACTGGTCAATATCCATCATACCACCCATAAAATGATTTTCTACTTTTTGGCGTTTCCTCAATTCTTTGCTTCCAAGCTTTAAAACCATTTTTGGGATTTAATGAGCAGATTTATCTGAACTTTCCCGAATCGTACCAATCTATTCTGATTGGAACGTGTTTAGTATGATGTCAATGAACTCTACGATACAATGGTTTGCTAGATACACCTTGAGAAGGGACAAGTGACAAACGAATACATTTCCTTTTTTTATTATTCTTATTGCTGTATTTCCTGAAAAATTTCGAATGATACCGCTGATGTTTCTTCTTCAATAATTGTACATCATATTTGCAAATTTTTGTCCCATATGAATGACTTTTTATGCATACTATAGGATTCTTTTTTGATATTATAGGGGTCATAATTGGAATTTAGTGCTTTCAAATTTTAAATTATGAAAGAAATTAATTCGGGGCTCAGTTCCTATTTTACATTGGCATATCCGTTCACACAAAATTGTAAAGCGTCATTATATATACACCAAAGTATAATTCAAAAATGTTTAGAAATAAATATATCTGGGTGGGGGGAAGGATTTCTTCTCTATCGAAATATCAAAAAGGTTAGTATGAGATCTATCCCTTCCGTTCCTTGACTGCTCGAGGCAAAAGAAATTTGTTTTATGAGAACGTTTCTGAAATATTCGATATCGATGTCCGCAAGAGGATTCAATATTTACTGTGGTTGTAGTAGTTGTATTTTATCAGACTCTGAGGAAATGCATACAGAGATACACGTTGCTGAAACAGATTCGTGCGTTATTATATTCGTTTGTAAGGAGTACATCTTTTGCAAAAACATTTGTCAGATTTTTTGAATTTTTCTTCTGAAGTTCAATTACGTAGAAATTTATGATTCTCCTACATGCTTGAACTGGTACATTTCCCTTCTCTCTTTAGATAAATGCAATTCTTGCCTTCTCGTTATAGTTATTACAGTCGGTTCTCTATATAACAAAGTCGCTAAATCCCAGAAAACAGTTATTTATATGGACAATTCTTTATATAAAGATTCATCATTTGATATACTTTATAAATCACATAAAACTAATATTTTAAATTCATGAACACTATATATTTAAAAATTATTCACACCTTTTTCAAAATTAATGTTTGTTTATTTTATATATCTTACCCATCAAAAAAGAAAGAAAAATAGAACGGAAAATAAAAAAAAATAATGTCGAAGAATTCATTGTATCTTCAATATTAAGAAAATAATTTTGTACTAAAATTAATAAATTTAAGGACATTTCCTAACTTAAATCATGCAAGTAATATTAAACATACATTATTTTTTATAACTAGAACACGGGGACGCGAGACAACTTCTCTAAGTGTCAAAGGAAACATCAAGGATTTTTCTAGAACTGGACAATAAGGGTTAAGGGTTTCACTTCTTGGATGAAACGTCCAGAACTCTATTGCTAAGGGCGAGTTAGGTTCTAATAAAACCAGTTCAAGATGATTTCTGAGACCACCATAAAATGCGTTAAAGTGAAAAAACTTCAAATGTTCAGAAACACTTTAAGAATTAGGAGAAAAAATTGAATCACAAAAGAAAAGTTCTTTATATAGAAAATGCACTACGAAGAAAATCATTAAATGTTTAAGGTTCAAGGAAAAGTTCGCTATATATAGAAAAATTCGCCATATAGAGGTTCGACTGTAGTTGAAGATTAAACAATTTTGAAAATTACTTTCTTATTAAAATGTGGTTTTTTAATTGAGAAGCAATGTCAACGTATCAAATAATTATATTTCATATATTTATGTCCAATTAATCTTATTTTGAATTCCAAGACTCGGAGTATATTTTTATCTCTTTCCCATATAATTTTAAGACATCATGGGATTTTAAACCTTAAAAATTTCAATTCCATGCTATAAATCACAAATATCTTAAGAGGATTTCTCTTATACTTATAAGGTCAGTTAGACACACTTTTTCATATAAAAATATATTAAATTTGTGTTCTTTCAGTGTTCTAAAAGTTTATACGAAATTGTCATATGATACAAACCGGCTTATGAAGAAATAATTACTTTAATTGGAAACATATATATCGATAATTTTCTCACAAATACTTATTTGAACTTCTAGCTAGCTCCTGCCTTTAAACTTACAAACATATTCCAAAATGAAAAAAGAATGCATGTATCTTCATGTAGGCTTAAAAAAGATAGGAAAGCTAATCTCTATAACTGAAATTTTAGAAAAATCCTCCATATTTACAACGATATGTCGATGATATCAATTTACCACTTACATTTTTGAAAGAAATGAACTCATTTGAATGCATAGAGCGAGTAAGTAACAATGAAAGTTTGTGTCACTAAAACAAATTTACTATGCTACACCAAAAATTGTTCAATGAAAACCGAAAGATTAATTTCTTGTGTTTTATATCGACAAAAACTTTTAAACTATAACTTAGTTCAGCACGCGTTTCTTTGACGAAATATGTCACAAAACGAAAGAACCCATGCAACCATATGTAATGCATCAACATTTATTTTAACAAAAATTAACAGTGAATTTCTAAGGCATGGAATTACATGATAGATTTGGAAATATAGTTGGTAGAAAATCCGGTTATATCTTCTTTATAAAAGAAAGGTGGTATTGTTGTGGTATTTGAAAATTATGTTTCTCGCTCTGACGGAAAAAAGCGATCGGTAGTGACACGAGGATTCAAACTCATGAACTCAACGACGTCCGTAATGGTTTCTAGAATATAACCCCTTTGCTACCGCAGTCTTTAAATTGTTTTGAAGAGTTCTCTTTTTAAATCATAGTGTCACATTTTTAAGTCTTTTGAAACTAGTTTCTGTCTTAAAACTTTGAATTTCATCATTCGGAACAAATTGATTGTTGGCAACTGAAGTACAAAAAAGTTGGGAATTTGTTTTCGTAATAATTTTAATTACACCTATCCTAAAGATTTGTGTCTAAGAAAAATAAATTGTTAGAGAACTTCTTCACTATAATGTTTATTGTAATATAATAAATAATTTACATTAAATTTTCTTGACACACTAATAGTATATTGTAAAAAAAATGGAAAAAATGATTGCAATTAATGTTGTGATGGAGCTTTCATCGGGATTTCATCTGACTGTCATCTTGGGTTCTTTGGGGCCAAAATGGCAATTCCTTCTAACCAACTCAAGAAGAAGAATGTGGTTATGTAAATTAGGAATCATATGTATTAGGTTGGGGAAAAGAAATCCATTACTTAAATTTTTGTAAGCAATGCCACAAAAACATCTATACGATAGATAACAATCAATAGCAGTTGGGATAGGAAAGCCATGCAAAACACCAACCCCAAGATCCAACATAAGTAAATATAACTACAGTGTGGCCTTAACGGAAAGGCGCGATATGTGAATGGCAGCTCTACTCAGCCTGGAAATTAGCTTTTAACAGCTTCTGATATCTTAGTTTCTGGGTGTAATGCTTACAAAAAGCTTAACGAAAAAAGGCATGGAAAAAGTGAAACGATTTGTTTCTTCCATCAGTCTGCATTCTTACTAATTCAGGTCACCAGAGTTCCTGCCTCATGTAGTGTTGAGAACGCCATTCTTGTACACAAGAGCACTTGTCCTAACTTCACTTCGCTGTTGAACCATGATTTAGTGTGGAGGCTTATCATCGATGTATTTATAATGGAGAGAAGACCGAGAACCCGTTACGAATCTTCTAGCTTCATGAAAGTGAACACTATGAAGACAAATGTTGTCTAACATATTGGGAAATGCATCTTTCAGGGACATCGACTGTTTTTAGGTAAGATAATATGATTTTATAGCCCAATATTAAGCGTTTTGAAGGAAACGCTTAACCTATGCTCCCTTTTATTCAGAGATAACCCTTGTATACACAAGGCTTGTTATTGGTGGAGTGAAAATTATTCTCCCAAAATATCATGAACGACATGGTAATTAGTTTTAAAATGTACATTGCTGTCACACAAGGGTAATCATACCATATATTAAAACCTCCTCAATTGCCATTTTACTGCACCATTTTTGAAATAATGAGTCATGAGTAAGTAACTTCAATTTTGAAAAAAAAATTATTATTATCTTTTATTAATTAAATTATTAACTTTGGTTACTTCTGCATTTTTTGAAAATTCCAAGACAGTAAAGTGGGAGTGTTCCTTAAATTCTTCATGCCAGTATGTATCATAAAAGTGATTTCATTCTTTAAAAATCTAAAATTTTGAAATGTTTGCAGAAGTCAATGAAAAATACTTAGCTTAGTATTAAATGTATACAATTTTAAAAGTTTTAGAACAACGAATTATACAAATGTGCTTAAACAAATTAAGAACTTGATTTTTCATTTGTAATGTTTTCAAATATTACTTTTAATGTTACCTTTATATATTTTAAATGCTTCTATATTTTTGTCAGAAACACATTTTCTGAATTAAAGTTTAATATATAAAAAGAACGGGTTTAGATATAGATTATACTCTCCCGAAAATAACTAAAACTAAATTATAGAAATATATGTAATTATTTTACAATAAGAAAATATTTTATTGTATAATATTCCAATTTACATTTTAATAAAATACAACTTGAAAAAGCCTCATCCAAAATACGAATGCCTTTTATCTTTTATTACTAGTATAACCATGTAGATAAGTGTTTCTCAAACTGTGGGGTGTGCCCCCTAGGGGAAGCGTCATAACTCTACGAGGGGACGTAAGCCTCTTGAAAAGTTGAAAAAAATTATTTTTAAAATTATATATATATATATTAACTTACTGAAAGTAAACATATTCTGACGTAATAAAAAATAAAATACTCATTTACAATATACCCTTATAAATGTATCAGTAGTGCACAATCTATTTTATAATTAATTAACGATACAAAGTTAAGGCCAAGTTTAATAATTACCAGTGACTCTATGGATCTGTCATATATAAAATTATATGCCAACATTAACACTTATCTTGATAATTTGTACGGTTTATAATTAATCTCTTAAATGCCGATTAAAAATTATGCGATTCACTCTCCAATGCCCCTGTTTAGAACGCAGGTAAGCGTATGTGGTGTATTGAGGGGGGTAGATAAGGAATAAATAATCAGATCCTTTGATATAAATGAATCCTTCGCAAACACTGTCAATGTCATTTCATTGCTTTCTAAAGCCTTCGGAATAATTTTATGGATACGAGTTCACAGAAAAGATATAACTTCGGAAAGACGCATATATACGTCTGAGGGCAATAAACGCAGTGGCTGAGCGAGACATTTATATGCGTTGGGGGCTTAAGAGGATTAGGTCGTATTATATGTTTAATGTCACAGTATTATTGAATTTAATACTCCGCTATTGTATGGAGGAGGTGCGATGCAAATTATGATTGAATATTGGGTCGCAAACATTGAAAGTTTGAGAAGCATTGATGCAGATAATACCTGCAATAATAAAATTAGGAAACGGGCACATGAAAAAGGCAGTTCTACGTGTCAGAAACTTTAATAGAGATCTCAATAATACTGATGTGTGACACATTAGGCAGTCAGGGGCATAAGATTTATAAATGGAGGTCAATATTTCCTGCCATGATTCTTGCTTAGATCAGAATATATTGCTAATTTATAGCAAACTCATTTGTTCTGATTATTACCGATGGTAATCGCGTAATCAATTTTCACTAAAAAGTAATAGTTAACTGGATTTATATATATTTAAATATGTATATAAATCTGTATGTACCGTTTATTTTTTTATAGTATGTGTTATAAAATGTTCAATGTTAAATAAGGTAATTTGATGTTGCAACAGCGTTTCTCAAACTGCGGGACTTAACCTCCGAGGTGAGTGTGAAAACCCTACGGGGAGGGGGATTCGAGCATGTTGAAAACAAAATATTATTTTTAAAAATTATTAATTTATTAAAATGCAGCAAAATCAAGTATAATTATACTTGCATATTTATGGCAATTTGTATTGCATGTTTAGCACAATCTGTTCCAATTTAAAATCTAAAAAGGATAATTAACATATTTTTTCTATTACTTAAAAGTAAGTTACAAGTAACCTATATACAACTTAATGATTAGCTTGAACTTTGTACGATTTATAATTAAGGTCTAGGATAGATTTAGCGTCAAAGTACATTATTGTTGATTTCTATATATTGTTATTTTATTGGGCAGGAGGGGCGTGATAAAAATTATGATTAAACATTGGGTGACAAGTATTGACAGTCTAAGAAGCACTGTATTATTAAAATGTTATTGGTGTTGTTTTGTGTAACATTTATGTTGTCATGGCACAACTGAGGAAGTAAACCTTGAAAAAAGAAATCCACATTTATTGATTATCAAATATATAAAACAAGTAGATATTCAAAAATGACAAAAAATAAGGAATTACATGATGTTCCAAATAGATCAGCTTTATTCTTCTAGAATTTTCGTGAATTTATACTGATGGAAAAACAGAAGCTTCTAAAATCATATGACTCACAAGAATGACTGTTCTGATTGGTCCAGATAATCGGATGATGCTGATTAGATAAGTCTTAATTTAAAGCCACTGATGTTTTGGATCTGATGAGGTAAAGTGGCGTATATATCCTGTTATGTGGGTTAACTAGAAATTGATCATCACACGAAGTCTTGGAGGGCTTAGGACTATTAGGATTAAAAAAACTCTTAAGAGAAAATTAATGTGAATTAGTACATATATATATATATATATATAAACTAAAATTAGAAAATAATAAACATATTTTTTAAAGTAGTGGAATTTGATGTAGATTTTATGATGATTATTGGTACGAATGATGTTAATAATGTTTACTTCTGTACAAAATTAAGAGAAAAGATGACGAAAAAAAGATAATAAATATATAGTATATATGTCTATATATGTTAACAATTTTGTCTTCTTCAAATTTTCTATAAAGTCAAAATTCCATACATTGCAGGAGAGTTAGAACATAACTATTTTTATTCTTATTTGATTTTTAACGAATAAAATTTTACTATTTGACTTAGAAAATTAAAAAAACAGCTTTTTTAATGAAATGAATTTTATCTATTAGAAGAATGCAAATGTTTAAAATATTTTTTCGAATGATGGTTTCAAAAAAATAAATAAATAAAAGAATTAAAGAAAAAATGATATAAACAAAGAAAATAGGAAACAAAGAAGCTGTCAAAATAATGGAAATTTAGGTTATTAAAGAATCGTTTATTAGTATGGCTTAGGACCCTCCTTGGCATGTCATACAGAGGGAAATTGCCTAGAAATCCATTCATACAAGAACTGAATAGCTTTCAGAGGTATATTGTACCATTCTTCATTGAGAAATACTTGTGGAGGATATTGATTCAGCATTGAACGCTCTAAAAAAACCATAACAATTTAATTATATTGAGGTGCTTAACGTCATCCTCGTTCTCATCAAAACATGATTGAAAAAGTTACACTGTATCAATGGGTACGTTATCATATTGGAATATATCATCTCCTGAAGGAAACAAAATTGTGACATCACAGAATGGATCGGGTCAGCTAAAATGTATCTATAGATCCTTCCTCTCAGGGTAACGATTGGTTGCGTGTGTGTGTGTGTTTGTCAATAAACTCCTCCTAAAAGACAGGACCGATTTCGATGAAATTTTGTGTGTGGGCTCTCAAATAAATTTGAGAATGGTTTAGATTCACAATTCGGTCCAATATCGCAATGAGTTAAAAATATATTAATTACAAACATTCAAAAAATACAACTCAACATTCGCCTGCATTGTTGTAACAAAGCTATTGTTATAAACACACAAGTAATATTAAAAAAAAATTAAAATCAATTCCTACTTAGATCAACCAAAAAAAATTATTTTAGCTACTTTTTATTAAATAGTTGCAAGTAATATAAATATGTAGATACATATGACAGAATCACAACATTAAGTGGTAAGTAATTTTTATTAATTATCATTAAAGTATCCTATTGTCATCCAAAACAATCGTGTATATAAAATTTCCTTTCAACTGAATGCTTTAACACGTGAGAAAAAAACCTTTTTCAAATTTTGACATAAGTCGCCAAAAGGGTCGCTAAGTCGTCAACGTGGCTGTATTTGTAATTTTATAAATAATTCGTTTTAATCAAAATTAATTTTATTAATTATAATAATATTATTGTTAATTATTGTCTTTATTGTTACGAAAATGCAGACTATTCACGCTTTTCAGCGTTTTTAATTAATATCTTTTCACATAATCTTAATATATGTTATTATTCTGTGCGTGTGTATGTAACTGAAATCCTCCTAAATGGCTGGACCGACTTTGATGAAAGTTTTTGTCTGTTCCAGTGGACTCAAGAATGGTTTAGATTTATAATTCAGTTTAGAAATGTTTATTTAATTATTTTTTATTGATAAATTGTTGGTCTTCGAATGTTTTATATTGGATCCGGCAGACTGTGCTACGATCACAGTATCGTATATTCAAAAATCTTTTATTTTGAATTTAAGATGTGTGTACATGACAACGTCTGTCGGGTCTTCTAGTATTATATAAAAATCATGTTCATGCTTGACAGTAGAAAAGAGATAATCACGCATGTGTAGGTGCCCTCGAAATGTGCACCAATCATGTTGTAAGGAAAAGTGTGAAAGGCTATTCTTTAAATCATATTATTTTCTTTCACTTATCCATCGACCAGGTTTGATGAGTGTTGACGCCACTGTAGACGACGTTTGGTAGTAACATCTGTGACTAGTGGCTTCGGCATTGCTGTTCTGCCGTAAATATTCTGTTTAGGAAGAAGCCTTCTAAATATTATCATTGACACTGGAGAGTCCTGATTAACACTGACTGAGTTCTACGGTCACTCTTGGTGCAGTAGTTTTCTTTTTTGAATAATACAATCCACTTTTCCGAGCTTGTCTTGCTACGCTGTGTGTATCCTGATTTAACTTTAGGCAAAGCATCTCTAGAAACACCTAAACATTGAGATGTTTGGTCGCGCTTACTTTAGCCAGATGGCCTCCTACACTTTGGCCTCTTTGACTGCGACATCTGATATTTTACGCTTTTGAAAGAAATACAAGAATTGCAGAACTTCAGTAAGCCTACCACATGCTAACATATGCAATACATATTTCTGTTTATCAAAAGAATAAAAAATTGGTAGCTATTATTATATTTTTATGCTCACGAAGCTGTTTCAAAAATGTCACTTTTATTCACCGATTTCTCCATTATTTTGATAACTACTTATATATATATGTGTGTGTGTGAGTGTATATAAATATATACATCATCTTTTGGTAGCTGTTGGGAAACTTTTTTCAAATATAGTTTTCTTTATTTAATATAGATGAAATACATCGACACATTTTTAGTAACATTAAAATCGCATTCTAAGAAATTTTTTTTTTATATAATCTAGGTAGTTTTTTTCCTAATCAATTAAGTTACTTGAACCATAGCATATTGCTTAGATGTAAAGATAAATTAAAAATTACATCAATGTTAAGCAAAATATTTGCTTTTCTAAATATCTGCAATAAATTATATATATATATATATATATATATATATATATATATATATATATTAATTTTGAAAGCAAAATAGTAACCGTTTTGAGAAAATAGAAGGGAATGCAAAGTCTTTAGTAAATACGTATTATCTGTCTACTGTAAATATTTATAACTATGAGTGTGATCAAATAAAACAAGAATACAATACATTATTCATCACAATCAATTGACCTTGTTGAAATAGAAAAGTTCTGAAGTTTCAAGTACTTATCGCTTTCTCTAAGAAAACATTTTGAAGGAGAAAATATATTTTTATTCTCTCAGGATTGTGTAGATATTGCAGGAAGGCAAAACTCAACAGAGACAAATGAGAACGATATTTCAACTTCATCGATATACTTTCAGACACTGGAGAAATATTACTGAAAAAGAATAAATCTTATAGATCTATATAGTAGCAAAAAAATTTTGTTTTACTAAAGAGCATCTCAAGGGACATAGACAAAGTATCTTGAAATGAAAGTGTTCTCTGATAAAATAAAATGAAACTTCTAATGCGTGTTTTTAACACCAAATGATGTAGTACTATTAATTGTACATAACATGAACTTCTGGATAATATCATATATTTTATTTTTAAAAAGCAATGCTACAGGGGAAGTTATCTATCTTTTTGTTTGATTTTCTTTAGAATTAATTACATGTTGGTTAACTTCTCTTCGAAACTATTCTGGCATTCTTTCATATGATTAGCTTTCTAGAAATAGTTCATAAATGAAAAAAATAACTTTGAGTTTAATGATTACGTGAACAAAACATGAACATGAACTTTTGTAGAATATATAACTGAGAAAGTAGTTTCTCAATTACAGCAAACAATATCAATCCAGATAACACTTATTAAGAAAGAATGTTCTTGCATATTTCTCACCTTGTAGAAAAGAATGTACAAGGTTCAATAATTTTCTGTACTTTTCAAATATAATAGGAAGGACCAGTTGTATAATAAAATGTCTTATCCGTGGTATAAGTATTTCGGGAAGAGCAAAACATGTGATTGTAAGTGATGCATTTAGGAACTTTCCTTGTTCATAATAACAGAAAAATATCTAGATATTTTAAGAGAATTTCGTTTTAAAGTTACTCTAAAAAGACATTATAGATAAACTCAAGAACTTTTTTTACACGGACAACAAAATATATCAAATTCAAACGTATCATTATGAAATGCAGTTTGTGAAAACTGAACTACATTGAAATTGCTTGATCATACAATAAGAAATTCATACACTCCAGAACTGAGAACAATATCACTAAGATTAAAAAACATCATTTTTTCACATAATTACATTATTGAATAAGAAACTCTAAAAAGAGTTTATATAAACTATTGATCAAAAATTCATACATATGGAAGATAAGATTAAACACACACACACCCAATCTCTTAAATTATTTAAAGAAACCGAACAGTTTCAGAATATTCTATTTATTTGTTATATGGAAATATTTTTATATATTTATCTAAACAATATATACGTATTTTAATACAGTCAAAGATGTCCACTCATTCAATAAATGTGAGATTCAGTTCAAATTTTTCAATTAAAGTAAATTAAACCATTTGAATTTTACACCGCATTACTATAAAAAAATATGTAAATAGTACTATTATACTTTTTACATTCTGCATGAAATAATTTGTAAAATTTTTCGATTGCGTCATTTATAATTTTTAACCTATTACGCATGCACAATTGTTTACGATTGCAAGATATATTCTGAAACGGTTCTAGATTTAACGCAAAAATAATTTTTATCGTATTTTTGCAGGCCTTTTTTTACAGAAATGTGTGATAAAATTGAATACTTAAAATACTATAACCATTATTATTATTTCTCTTATTAATATATTTCGAAATTTGTTAATTTATATTTACGATAATTAATTTCGGATATTTCGACATTTTTTGAAGAACGTTTCACTCTTTTAAATTTACAACGACCTGGATCCATCTTTTAAGTTACTTCATTTAAAATCAAACACATACTAATAATTACCAACATTAACATTAATGTTATTTGTTTGAAGTCTTTTTTTTAGTTTAAGTTAAGTTTAAAATGCGGAACTTTTTAATGTAGAATTTAAATTGCTCTATCATGAACAGTATGCGTTTTCGAATGTTATTGTACTGATTTGAAATGTATCCTACACTGATAATTGGAAATAGTGACTGTCTGGAATATACTCACACCTGCGTTTTTAAACAAGCAATACTTGTGACCTAATTTTCAGTTATAATTTTCTTCGTGCCCTCCCATACAATAACAATGTATTGACTGTAATAATAATGTACTTTGAGAGGCTAAAGCTACAATATAATCTTAAATATAAACCGTATAAATTATCAGTATAAACATTAAAATTGCTTATATTTTACTTTTAAGTAATATATATTTTAAGTACCGTAAAATCTAGCGTATAACACACACCTATACGTTCCAGTTGCACTTTTTAATTTTTAGGTACATTAAACATATAACGCACGCCTCCCCCCCTTATTTTATAAAGATACCTTTAATGTACGGTGCAATGCTCTTATGCTTTGAAGTCATTTATTTAAAGTATTATTCGAAGCTTTATATGAAAATAGTACACTTCTAGAGTTACAACCATTCAAGTTCATAAGGATTATCTTTTCTTTTAAATAAACAGTATTTAGTTATATGTAGAAGTCTAGTTTATTCCCTATCTTCATCTTTTTTTCTTTATTTTTAGAGTTTTCATTCTTATACCAGGCGTACAATGCACACCCTTAAATTGTAAACCTTATTTTTTGTGCTAACAGTGCGTGTTATATGCTGGACTTTACGGTAAGTTACTTCTAAGTAGCATAATAAGTATTATGTTTCATTTACTTCCTATTTTTTCAAATTGGAACAGATTGCAATAACACATGCAACTTAAATTTTATTTTTCATTTTGTGAGAATGTATTTTGTTTTTCTACATTCCAGTAAATTAATAATTTCTTAAATTATTTTTTTATTTCCTATTTTTCGATGTGCTCATGCCCTCGTGAAGGTTTATCACACCCCTTAGAGGGGAGCACCCCACAGTCTTAGAATCATTGCTTTATCATATGAAAATTATATTAGATTGAAAACAATTATTTTATTTAGGTTTATTTAAATATTGTCGTACTCTATTTATTCTACAACAAATAAGAAATATTTCTGATAAAAGAGCCATTTTAATAAAGACACGTGCAGCCCATTAGATCAAATTAGGGGTTTTGTTAATACATCTGCCTACAGTTATATATATGTCAGGTTTGAAAGGTTTAGATTCAAAATTAAGGAAGTAATAAATGAAAAAAGAGCGAACTCTTTACCATCGCGTAATAATTTGTGGGTAAATAAGCCTATTTAAAGGTAGAATGAGCACTGACGAAGGCGAACGCATACTCTAAAAGGCTTGACTGGTGTCTTCTCGCTGAGATGTTGTCTTTAGTACCACCCGGTTGCGCGGCAATGGGCCGCCATGTTGGATTTTATGTGATTGAAGCGAAATAAAGAAGTATTTTGAAGATGGTGCCCTCCTCATTTTACCAGCAGGCCTGGGGCTTGTCAAGATCCGGTAGGATACATAAGGAACCGCAAAATACGCCACTAAACCAATGGAATGAACTTCAAAAAAATTTTTTTTGAACGAGTGACTGCATTGAAAACGATACTAACATGGAGGACGACTCTTTCCGGCAGGAGTCACCAGTCAACACATCAAAAGAGAGAACCCTTCTTTTTTCCTGAATTTGACATTAATAAGTTTAGAAGTATTGAAAGTTGTCTTGATTGTTTTGATCAACAATGTTTGGAATATCAAAAAGACGAACAATGGAAGAAACAAAATATTGCTAGATATCTCACGGGAGTTTATCTTAAATTTTGGTACGAGAACCAACTATTTGAAAAGTCTTACGAAGAAAGCAAATAATTATTAATGACGTTGTTCGACGCAACTAGACAAGAGGATATTCGAAAAATTCACAACCTAAAATTAAACAACACTAAAGAATTAATATCCTTTTTTACGGAAAAACTTTCGTTAGGGAATAAACTAAATTATGATGACAGTTCCATTGTGGAACATATGACATTATCCAGTCCCATTCAATATCAAAAGTTCTTAGATATTAAGAAAATTTCAACACCCTGCGAATGGATTTCGACAATGCGGTAATTAATCGCAGTAACACCGGACAACGCAAACCAAAATGCAGTAGATACTGGTAGTTATACCCGGTGGAATAATCAAGCATACGGTAGTGTACACAGAGGAACTGATCCGCGGCACCGAATCCAATCAAGAGTAAGTCATGGATAGCAACATCAATCTCACATGGTGCGATTCAATGGAGGGCAACAGTTCAACAGTCAACCTAGGCAGTTTGTACAACAGATTCGAGATAATTTTCACTCGCCCAGAAATGAAAATATTCAGAGGTAAGGATGACAACTAATTATTGATTCAATGGTATATTCCAAGCACCTTTGTACTCTAATTGACACAGGAAGCAATGTGACATTAATTCCAATAAATTTATCTAAACAATTAAAAAATATTAAAACTTTAAAAAATAGTTATGTAAAAATAAATCAAACTTGTGGGACTATTCATCACAAAGGTATAATTAAAGTTTATATGAATACTGGATGTACATCTAAGAAAAGAGATTTGTTTGTAATTGATACTAAATTGCCTTATATTATTTTAGGAATTGAATATTTACATCTATTTAAGCTTGACATTAGTATTCTTAACATATGTGTTTTTCAATTTGGTAAAACTTTAAGTAATGTTAAATTTGTAAATAAGTGTGTCGGTGAGTTGAGAACATTTCATGAGACATATTGTAAAACTCTTAATAATGATCAAAATATGAACTATTATAATACTAATAATGAAAATAATATTAACCTTAAGAATAATAAAGGTTTAGATCAATTACCAGACAGCCCTGAAGCTGATCTGAAAAGATTGTTTAACTCAACCATGGTTGTTGAGGACACAGTACCAAAACAAACTAGTGCGCAATGGGAAGATTTAACTCAACTCCTTGACAAATTCCAAACCATATTTTCACAAAATAAGTATGATGTAGGCTGTATCAATTTAGAGCCATAAAGAATTTATTTAATCTCAGACCTTCCTATAAGTTTATGCCCTTATAGAAACAGTCAACAAGAATCTAAAGAAATACAAACACAGATAGAAGAATTGTTAAAACAGGTTATATTAGACCCTCCCATAGCCCATGTGCTGCCCCTGTAACTTTAGCAAAAGATGAAGGGAAAAGATCAAGATTATGTATCTATTATAGAAAACTAAATGAAATCACACGAAAAGATTCCACCCCTGTACCTCTGATAGACTTTGTAATTGATAATTTAACTCATGCTAAATTTTTCTCTACACTCGATATAACAAGCGGATATTGGCACATTAAAATGCATGTCAAAGACGCAGAGAAACTGGCTTTCACAACTAATTTTGGACTCTATGAATGGTTAAGACTTCCATTTGGCTGGAAAAAGAACTATAAGACAAATTTTACAAAAATATTAGTTAACTTTTGATTTAAACTATTTTGATGATATTATAATTTTCTCACAATCTTGGGAAGAGTATTTAACTCATTTAGTTACAATAATTCAAATTTGTAAAAAAGAAAACATTAAACTTAAAAAAAATCAAAATGTCAGTTTGCACAGGAAAAAATAAAATTTTTCGGATATGAAATAACACAAGGTCATTATTCCCCAAGTAATCCAAATATTGAAACAATAAAAAAATTAGCACCACCTAAAGATGCAAAGAACTTCAAAGATGTTTTTGGTTCCATCAATGTTTACCAAAAATTTATTAAATATAATGCAAAACTTAGAGTACCATTAAATAAATTACTTAAAAAAGATGCAATTTGGAATTGGTCACATGAATGTCAAGAAGCTTATCAAAAGTTAAATAATTGTTTAATCGTTTTTCGAAGAAAATTTCGATTCAAATGATGCAAGAGAATCAAGGAAGTACAAAAAATTTAAAATTTAACTCTAATTTTTGAAACGATGTCATCAGTATTTGTCTTGCAATAGTTTTATATTATGGATTATTTATAACAAATTCTAGTGTTTTCTTTTGTGATATATATTTTCAATTAAAAAATATGCAAGGTTTTCGTAAAGGATCCATTCCTCCTTTGAAAAAGGGTATATTTTCAAAAGTACTAAACGCACACACATAAAGACATTTCAAAAGAACACAAACTCATCAAATTCATACACCCCCTACTTCACTCGTCTACATGATAAACGATCACATTCTATATATTTTGTAGCATAATCCTGTCAATTGCCTGCATCGTAGTACTGGTGCGTTCTTTTAGCTCGACTAAAGATTGCGGTAGCCGAGATAAGGAAACAAAGTCCTTAAAGTACCCCTATTTTAAGAAGTCGCACGGTGCTAAATCAAGGGATCTAGGAAGCTAGGAGGAAAGCAAGGTCATTTGTATCAATGTTCCCAATCCACTGATGGGGAAGTTCATCGTTGATGCAGTCAGGTGCTGGGATGCATTTTTGGAAGACAAAATCTCGGAAGTTAGCAATGAATTGCAAAACCACCACAATCGCAACCTAACCAAGTAATATTTACCGGTTACAGTGTGCTCAGCAAAGGAAAATAATCAATACACCTTTGTTTGTGACACTGCACAGAAAACCTCTACCTTTAGCAAATTCATTTTAAGGTATATGACTGCGTTCGGAACCGTTATTTAAAAACAGCGCATAAATGAATAATTTTCATGATATTTAGTGTCACTAAGATTAGAATACATGTATATTGTTTTAAAACATTATGGCAAAAAATTATTTAAATAGAATATTTTAGGAAAAAATTGACTTAGAATGTAGAATTTTTTTCAAAACTTTCTCATTTTATAAAAAAAAGGCTTCTATAATAATATTATTTTGCTTATGTAAAGTAAAGATTTCTCCAGGTAGTCTGAACTAAGTTTTTTGAAAAATTCACATTATTTTCAGAGTTACCACCAATTGAAATAATTATCGGCGTTTTTTTCTTAAAATTTCTCCCTTCTGTTGTAGTAAAATATGGATAAATTAACTTTTAAGCTATATATTTTATAAATTCTAGTTCAGCCTCTGTACAGAGGCCCTGTACAAGCAAAATATTATTATAGTAGAAGCCTTTTTCATACAAGGAGTATGGTTTGAAAATTGGTCATTTTATGTTCATTTTTGTAAACATATTTTACATAAATAATTTTTATAGTAATAATATTCATAAAATCAAAATTTTATATACGTTTTCTAATTTTAGTGACACTAAATATCATAAATATTATTCATTTGTAAGTTTTTGTAAAATCATGGTTCCGAATGTATTCGGATACCTTAATTAACTCGACTACTGGACGTCTATTTTCCTGGCCCCAGAATACACAATATAAACTTTGTGAGTTTATAGTTCTTTTTACATATCTTTCATCTGTGTACTTGTAATACGTCTGGCATTATAGCCTTTACAAAACGAATGAATAATTCAGGCTAGCCCTGTATATCTAAGTACATAGAGTAGAAGAGTAAAATTGGTATTTTAATAGACTCATTTTGAATATTTTAGTACGAAAAACATGACTGGGTCTCAATTTAAGGATTAAAAAAGAAGTGATATTACTTTTAACTTTCGAATAAGTAATCCTTTCCCTTCTGTAAATATATGCTTCCCCTTAAATAGCTTTCTGCCTTGAGCTATTTACATGCAAGAATACAAAAACGAAGTCATTTACTTAACGGCTTTTCTTTTAAAAACTTTGCTTTAAAGATGAGTATCTCTTCCTGTGAAAAATGAGCTTCAGTTATTTTCATACTAAAATTTGAATAAGGCCATAATATAAGTTGAAACTTTTTGTTAAAATTAAGTTTCGCACAACTATATTAGTATAATCTTATTCATAATAAAAATTTTAAATTTATAGTTATGAAAAATTCATATATGTTATAAAATAATTTGTAATACATTTCTTTAAATTGAAAAAAATATATATCACTTCTTGATGTATGTAATTCATCAAGAAACAAAAAGTATCTAAAGAAATATTTTTTCAGCAATTTTCATCTTTCATAATGTACATAATGCAATTAATTAATTATAAAGAGTGTTAATGAAAAGAGCACTAATATATATTAGCAATTTATATTTCTAGATTATAACTTGTCTTGGTATTTTAAGCTCTATAATATTTGATTGGCGTAACATAATTAATCTCACAATAGATGTATTCTTCAGATTAGCAGTAGAAATAAAACGTCTCTTAATATCATAATGTGTTAAGCTACACTTTAATTTATTAAATCAGATTTTCAGAAATGTGGGAGGAATTTATATTAGTTTCAGAGAATAATCCATGTTTGAAGATCTTATTAATTAATATCCTGTTAATTCTATTCTAGGTATTTAATAAGATGACTCTACTTTAATTTTCTTAATATTTGCATTCAAAGCAATTATTTATTTTAGAATAAAATAATAGGCTTATCACTGATAAGTGCTTTTTGTAAAAGGGGTCTGACAAATACCAGTTTGATCTTTTTTACATATATAGTTTTATTGTTCATAAAATCAACGTGAATCTTAATTTAAACTACGAAAAATTTATAAATACTTAAATTTGTATTTAATATTTTCCCTTTATATATACATCTATCTACCTATCCATATATATATATATATATATATATATATATATATATATATATATATATATATATACATATATATATATATATATATATATATATATATATATATATATATACAGATATATATAGATATATACATATGTATACATATATATAAATACATATTTATATATATATATATATATGGGGCGCTGGTCAGGAATGGCACTACGTTTATGATTAAATATAGATTGTTGTTGTGTTGTTGTGGCTAATGCCACCTGTCTGACGTAGTCAGAACGAGGCCCACGAAATTCATCGAAATATAGATTTAATTACTCGTACTTATTTACATTCTATATACAATGCAGATAATTATACAGTCCGTCATTAACACGCGAAGTGTTATCGTCTTAATCCATGCAAAATGGCATTTCTGCTCTCCGTCTTTCTCAGTCCGTCATCTCGTCCATGCATACGTCTTCCTTCAATGGCGTCGCAACTCGTTCTCCGCGTCGGTTCCCGCCACGTCGAGCGTCTAACTACTGGCAAGCTCCCAAAACACTCAGTGCGTTCGTGAGCATGAGTAAAATAATTGGAATGGCTTGGAAATAGCGGCCGGCACCACACACACACACACACACACACACACACATATATATATATATATATATATATATATATATATATATATATATATATATACATATATATATTCGTATATATATAGGAATGGAGGAATTATGAAACGAAATGTAATTATTTTAAATATGACGAAAAATTTGATAACAGGTTTCATAGTGACTCGGATCACTTAAAATTGAAATTAAGAAAATATGGGGATAAAAGATACAAAAAACCTGCCCCTTGATGCAACATGAACAGAATAATGAAGAATCAGAATTAAAGTTATGTAAAACATTCAACTGTGTATATATATATATATATATATATATATATATATATATATATATATATATATATATATATATATATATATATATATATATATATATATATATTTTGACATGTGGTGTCTGCGGCTTTAAGTATGTAGGTCAAACATCAGGAACTATGAATCTAAGAAGTAATCAACATAGATCAGACACTAGAAAAAATACATAAAAGGTAGGTAGAATAGAGATACAGCACTTTAATAAACATGGTTTTGAAGGTGCTGTGTTGAATATTAATAAGATTGTTCCAAATAAGGTAAAAATATTATGGTACGAAAATGCTTTCATCGGGGTTTATAACTCTATGTTTCCAAAGAGATTAAATGCAATATGGATCAACCAAAATTTAATCGAGGCTTTGAAGAAAAATGATAAGGATTTTATATATAATGGTAGAAATAATGGTAATAAGACTCAAAGAGTAGGAAAAGGTGGACGCACAAAAAGCGAGGAAATAGAGGAATGAATACAATTAAAAAAGAATTAAATAAATTATTACCAGACTTTGAGGATAATTTCAGTGTTGGACAAATAAAGTATTTCTTATTTGGACTAAATAAAAAGGAAATAATAATTAATAATTGTTTTAAATTTATTAAAAAGTACTGGATTAACAGATAATCACGGATCACACTTAGTCAATGATCTATGTAAATATATTGCTAATAAATTAAAAATAAAAATAGTCTCTAAAGATGCTTACAATACAGAATATTGCACATTAATATGTATAAACAAATCATATAATGAGATACATTTTTCTGAAATATTTAAGAGACACATGGGTTTATTCCCGGTGAGAAATGTGGCTTAAGTGAGCGTTTAAGTATAAAAAATTGGTAGATCGATTTAAACTATAATAATATTAAGGAATTGGTAGATCAAAACGAATGCAAATGTAGTGATTACAGGAAATAAGTGGATGAATATCATGGGCACGTAGTAACTGGCAACTTAGAAATAGTTCAAGAACAGAAATTAAGAGAAATTATGTGCAAAGGCACTGGGTTTCGATTAACTATTTCGAATAGCAATTTAAATGTAAAAAAAAAGTTCTCAGGATGTATTTACAAATTTATTCTCAATATTGCAATAAAATTTAATTTACCTACTGAAGCATTTAAGGAATATGGTTTTTATGTCCTCAGGGACTTAATGAATTTTAATTTTAGAACAAAAAATTATTTTTCTTTTAGAGTAAGTAAAAGAACAATAGAAAACTTACAAAAAAAAACCACTTTGTGATAGTTTATGTTGATAAAGTCGGTAAAAATTACCCAGTAATATTTGCATATTACTATTGTAGGTTAATAAATGATCATATAAAAATTAACAATGCATCTGAAGAAAGTAAATTTAGTATGAAAGAAATTAACAACATATTATTGGAATTTTGCAACTATTGGCAATTAGATATTTCTAGCAATAAAATCAAATATACCCATATATTTTTGACTCCTAAATTTCATAAAAATCCAGTCAAATTCCTCAGTGTAACAAATGGGTTCAATACTTATATATCCAATACTTATTGGGTCGCAAATATTGAAAGTTTGAGAAGCACATATTTATACGCTGTTTTAAAATCACGGTTTCGAGTGTTAGTCAGTAACTTGAGTTGTACATATATGCATCTGTACAGACCTATTGTAGAATATGAAGAAAATAAATTATATTTTTATAACTTATTTTTATGGAAATCAAAATTAAGGAGCAAAAAAAATCATTTACATAATTACATAAATATTACATAGCATATAGTTGAGTTTTAATTTATAGTTCTTCAGAATCATTAAAAAGTCTTAACTCGCTGTACAAGATGTTATTTTAGCACCAAGCACATGTTAAAAATATATATTTTTTTTTAAAAAAATACCCTTTATGTAGTAAAATTTATGAGTGATTTTATTTAAAAAAAATATAAGAAATAGTACACAACAACTTAAAGGACTAAAGATGCTCCATTCAGTGGAGGTAACCTATCGTTTATGGAAAATTTCAAAAACTCAAAAATGTACAGTATCCAAAAATTCTTTGAAGAAAACTTATTCTTAAAAGCGATGATTTTTTGTAAAAAATATGCTATTAAAGTGGGTAAGTAGGTGTCTTGAACTCTCCAAAAGAAACGTTGCTTTTGTAATTTTTATTGGATGTTTCCTTCTACCGGACTTAAAATTCTCCTGGGTATGAAGTTGGCTTTGTCCAAAATAGAATTTAAATTCTTTTATCCAATTTTTTTTTTACTTTTTGAGAAAAGTTCCGAGCTTCTTTTGCCAATTTCAGAGTTCCTAGGATGTGTAAGTGAGTAGCTTTTAAATTTTTTTCAAAAATTATCTGCATTTAATTATATTTGTATTAAATTGAATTGAATATATCTACAATACATTTTAAAAGAAGAAAAGATAACCTTTTATTGTGATATATGATGTAAAAGACAGATTTGTAGATTCGCTCACTCTACTTTGAGTTTTATTACTCAGTTAACTCTGACCTCACGAACTTCAAGATTGTGCTAGATTTGATGTTCAGATATACAGTATGCCCACAAAAGTCCCTTCTTAACCACCTTCTTGCCACCTTCTTAAGGCTACACGGTACCCTTTTTCAAAAAAAAATTTTGGAAACAGTTACAGTAAAAATAATTGATATTTTATATTTAGATTATATTATTAAGCTGATTCTGAAAGCCCTTGTTGATTTTTAATAATTATTTTTATAGAAAAACCTGGAAAAAACACAAAAATTTTTAAAGTATCAACTTTAGCATTTCTTAGAAAAATAACTAGAGTTCTCAGCCCTAAATCCATGCTAACTTTTATAGTACATACATTTGGAAGTATATAGAAAAAAATTCAAGGCTCTATCTTGAACAGGAAAAAAACCTTAGGGATTAGAATACACTTATACCTTCAAAATTAAAAGTCTGAGGAAAACGCATTTAAAGTTTATAAAGTCATAAAACAAAAACTTATAATTCCCGTAAAGCTCTATTTTTTCAATATATTATTTTCCAATGTATGTTCTACATTAAAACACTATTTTTATTAAATATGACAGAAAATTATATTTTTAATTCAAATTTATTTTTGCATAATATTGATAGCATTTGTTAAGACGTCAGTTTATCCAGCTTTATATTAACCTAGTATTTCACAAAAGTTTTGAAACACCAAGTATTTATGTACAAAATAATAATGATACTAACTTAAGCTAAAAATATTCAGGTTTGCTCATAAAATTTAATTTTTTTCAGTTATAAATTGGGGCAGTTTAGGAAGTTTTAGCTCTTGTCGTACGACTTTAAACTAATAAAATATAGTACTACAATATGTTTAGTATAATGTTGTTTGGTATACATCAAGGAAATATTCAGTTATATCTGCAGTATTTGAATTCAAAATACTTGTATTCGGAAGCCTAATTGCAGAATCAACTGAGGACTGATTTTTAGATACATCATTTTCAGTAGTATTCCATATCTTCGAAATATTGTTTCTCACAGAAACCCAGAACGCATTTGCCATGGCATTTTCTCTCAAGGAAAAAATTAATGATAAAGCTTTTAAGTTATATAAACTATTTTTAAAGAAAAGAATTGGCCATGAAATTAATCTTTATTAATTAATTATGAGAACTCAAAAAACTCAAAACATAACCAAGCAAAAATGATTTTAGTAATGAAAATTGGAATTAATAACTATTTCAAACTAAAAGCTCAAAAATATTTTTAATTAATTCAATTGAAGTGCGAAAAAATGCTTTAAAAGGAAACTGAAACCAAAACCATAGCTCATGAAACATCAAATATTTTAAAAACTAATTTGCTAACAGATCTGAAATTCCGTGGCAAGTATCTCAATAATATTTGTCACCAAGACATGCAAAAAACCTTTTTTCAGTAAAAATGAAATTTTTAGGGTACTGTGTATTCTTAACCACCTAACGGCTGCTTATATATTCTTAAAAGATGTGTCTAGGTATAATAAAGTAGTCTTGTGCTACTGAATAAAAACCGCTTATGGGGACACCTGGTGATAAACTGTGGATTTAGTATTAATGTCTTGAAAACAGAATGAGATGGGGGAAGATCCTTTGCAAGTTTGTAAAGAATAATCGACTTTATACAAAAATATACCATGCGGATATTAATGCAAAGAACAGAGCAGTTATCTATACATCTTTTTCATGATTTCTTACACTGTAACATGAAAAAAAGGAATGGGAAAGAAGTTATATTATTTATAGCAATAAATCTTTATTTGAGAAGTTCAAACATTTCACTCTCAGTTACAATGCACATTTGAATCATTGCCTGAACGTCACGTTGGTGCATAGCATGTGGCACGTTGGGAAAAACGTCTGTAGTGCGTGCTTTAGGGTCCTGTAACGTTTATGGTAGGATTGCATACTCCTTCTGCTTCAGATATCGTAACATGAAAACGTCCAGTGGAATTAGATCAACCAATCTTCAACACCACACTACCCAAATACTTGATTACAGAATTCTTTGACAAGACATCACTTCGCTGAAGATGGCTTGTGAGTAGGCAGCCCGTCAAGTTACCCAAATAATTCAGTATAGCGATGTCGAAGACAGACTGAAGAGTTCACCTTATCTAACCCGATTGGAATTAATTTTTCTGTAAGGATACCTGAAGCAGGAGCTGTATGCTACCCTTCTACAAACATTGCATGACAATAAAACCTTAAAGGGCCCATTGTAGATGATTGTGCCAACGTATCCCGCTCTATGATACAACCTGTGCCCAGATCATTCAAACGAGGATCTAGGTATGCATTTAAGCTGATGGTGAGAAGTTTGAACATCTGAAATCAAAGTATATTGTTTTAACTAATTGATCTTTTTTTTAATTTTTCATTACGTCGCAAAAAACAATTGTGTGGATTTAACCACTTTTTTTTGCATTAACATCCATAAGATGTCTTTGTACTATAACGATGATGTTCTACCATCTACTTCATTCTATATTTCACATAGAATTGCTAACTTCACAGTTTACCACGAGGTACCGACGTATCTGGTTTTCTTCAGTAGTGTATGGCTTCTTTCCCGTGTCTAGTGGTCACGTTTATGAACACAGCAACAATCGTTATGAAGTTAAGAGGGTGGCTAGAGGACTTTAGTTGGCTAACTGTATGGTTCCCAAAGAAATAACCGAAAAATTATTGAAAGTTCTAAAAATTTCCAGATTTTTGAAAAAACTTAAAAAATAGATATTTTAATTAATATTCTAAAGAAGATATATGAAAAGAGAAATATTAATAAATTATAAATCTTGAATAAATATACAAAAAGAACTGATATATGACAAGAACTGTTCTAAATTTCTTTACTAATAAAAATTTAGAAATTATACATGAAACATAAAATTTGAAGTTAAAGCCTTCAAAACGTAAAACAAATGAGTTTTTTTTTCTTATATCAAAAGATAAAGTAGGTAAAATATTTAACACAAACTATGTTTTTTATTATGTTACTTTATCTGTGACATCTTATTCTTACGACCATAAAGAAAGTACTTGCATTTTTTTCTGCTTTACGTACAAGGAACACTTAAAGTTATTGTAACTTTATTTAAGTGAATAATGTATTCTTAAAAGCTAGTTAATCTCTCTCCAATATGCATTGTTAATTATTACGAAGCTTGAAATAATTGATCACCATTTTAGTAGCAAAGTGATCCATCACCGTTTAATGCAACACAGTTCCAATTCATTCCACACTTCTATCCGTGGTACTTCTGAGAGATTCAATTAGTAATTTATATTCAGTAGTTTTCATAATGAATCCCATTAATGAATTAGAAAATCTTAATTAATTCGAGCACAAAATGTAACTTCAAAACTGATTAGTGTGATTAATCATCGATTAAGTAAGCTTTCAATACATCAGAGAATTTATACTAAAGCAGCAATTATACTAACCAAAAGAATCGAGATGATTAATGTTTAAGGTCATCTATGTTATGTCAAATAACCAATAATATTACGTGTATAAATTTGCGAAATTTTGCCTTCACATTTGAATAATTCGCATTATGCTAACAGTATCATATTGTTACGTAGATCCGAGGGTTCAAGGATTTTATGCAAAAATAATCACAAAGAAAAAATAATCAGTTCTTTAAGAGCGATGCGAATTTATTAGCAAAAATCCAATCCTTTAAATACAGGATTCAGCAGCAATATTCACAGGGTAAATATCCGAAGGTCTTCACACCTTCAATAGCAATCAAACACAATAACAGTGTTTAAAAATACACGTAAGTAAAGATTAATCACAAGCGCAGCCGAGCTAATCGCTAGTCAAAACAATCCTCACTACTGGCTGGCTTAATCAAGACTCCTCTGCCGTACCGGCGTGCATCCTATTTATATGCTTCCAGATCCATCCTATTATAAACTTCCAGAAATATAACCGCTCGCGTCATTGAACGTGACACTAGTGGATAAATCTACTACTTTCTAGAAGATTCCAGAGGGTTCCGAACTCCTCAACATGGTCACCAAAGACGCCAAAATGGTTGCAAAAGTCACCAGTCGCCAAATTGGCCGCCAACTTAGTCTCCAAAAATGATGCCAACTTGGCTCTACCGCCAAGATTTCACCAAATTCTCATTGAATCTCCATTATAACGTAAGGGGTGGCATTGCTTGTGAATAGTACAATTTTAACATGAAAAAAAAATATAACATAGAGTAATATAAATGCTTTAAACACTCAAATACAAATTATTTACACTATTTGCACAAAATTCGTAACACTATTACAAATTTCTATACAGTTGTTAAAGACAAAGCATTTTCTCATATCCTTCACTATTGATAAACTGAGTAGTATCTTTAATCTGAGTACAAAAACTTTTGATTTGTTTTGCAACCATCGATTATTCTTTTTAAAAGCAAAATGAAATTTCAGTTGTTAAAGTAAATATAAATAATATTTAAAACTCTGTAAGACAGTGATTCTCCAACTTCCAATAATTGCGATCCAATATTCAATTATAATTATAGGCAATTAACTCCTTTTTTAAACTATTAGACGTAAAATCTCGAAATTTAGTAAGCTGATTACATTCATTAAGTAGAGATCCGCTATAAGATGGGTTTTATGAAAATGGTTTCCTAAGTGTCGTTGCGGGGGCGTAAGGGGCGTTATAGATAATTATTTCCATTTTTAAACTATTAGACGTACAGTCTAAAAATTTGGTAAGCGGATTCCTTTCATGGAGTTTAGATCCGCTGAAAATGGGTGTTGTCAAAATTGACTCCCAAGTGGAGAGGTAGAAAATTAAGTGGCGATATAGGCAATTATATCCTTTTTTAAATTCTTAGACGTAAAATCTCGAGATTTAGTAAGCGGATTCCATTCATTAAGTAGAGATCTGTCATAAGATGGGTTTTGTGAAAATCGTTTCCTATGTGGCGTTGTGGGGGCTTAAGGGGTGTTATAGGTAATTATTTCCATTTTTAGTTTATTAGACGTACAGTCTTAAAATCTGGTAAGCGAATTCCTTTCATGGTGTAGAGATCCGCTACAAAATAGTTTTGGGAAAAATTGATCTCCAAGGGTCACTGAGAGAGATTAAGGGGCGTAATAGATAATTATTTCCGCTTTTCAACTAATAGAACCACTTGCTCGAAAATTAAAAGTTATGTTCCGTTCATGGAATAAAGTTCCTTTTACAAAGATTTTTTCGAAAACAGACCCCCAAAGGAGTGGGGTTGCGGGGATTAAAACGTGTTATAGAAAAATTCCTGTTTTTGAATTTAACTCATTAACTTGAAATGTGTTGAGCACTTTTCTTTAATTGAATAGAGTTCCACTAAGAATGGATTTTACTTAAATCAACTCCAGGGGGAAGCGGGGAGAGTTATTGGGGCGTATTGATAGACAAAATTCCCGTTTTTGAACTGCTAAGACTATAATAATAAAATTTGGTTTGCATGCTTCTTTTGTTGAATTGGAATCCGCTAAGAATGCTGTTATCGAGATATTGATGATAAAAATTCCGTTTTTGCTCTGTTAGATTTAGACTTGAAATTAGCACGCATGTTTATTTTATGGAGTAGAGATCCCCTGAAAGTTGCTTTGGTGGAAATCCACTTTATTATTAGGTTAAGGTATCCGACTACCCTAAAATCATGATTTTTTTCAAACATTGACAAATTTTGTTTATGATTTTATTTTATAGGCCATCATATAAGCTTAATAAAAATACCAGATGTTTTATTTTCCATTCACTAGAACAAAAATTACAAGTGTTTTAGTAAAAGCAGATGCCATAACTTTACACAAGATGACGAACTTTAAAATGCGTTTTACTCGAAATGTGTTTTTTGCGAAAAGTTCAAACGGGGACAGTGATTGCTCAAAAGTTTTTGAAAATAAGTTGATGAAATTTTTTGTGTACGTTATGTATAACAGTAGAAGTATTTTGATTTTCAGATTTATCAATCGCTGCTTTATTTTAAAATTTACAGTCTTTTATGTGAATATAATCACTTTCTTTTTAAGCAATTTCGTATAATCTCTAAGATAAAGTGCTCTAGGTTTTGTAAAAATTGAAATATCTCTTATCCTGAAGGTCATTTCAAACAAGAATAATAAAGTAACACATCAAAATTGAAAAATTGAGAATTTTCTCATAAAAATTTTGTACAGAGCGGGCCCCGTTTATGTCATTTTTTGTACATTTTTACCAGTTTTTTCCCATTTTAATAAGAAATTTTCTTTCTGCTTTCAATTTTAAGAATTTTTTTCCTTAAAATATACTAAATAAATCTAAAAATCACAAAAAAATCCTCATATTTCCATTTTTTCAAAAAACAGTTGTCGCAAGTAGTCGGATACCATAAGTGAGCGAAAAAAATCTTTCTCCTTCTATTGTAGATATAAATAGAAATATTAGATATTATAATTTATGTTCTTCTTATATCAAGGGGCGAGAGTGTAACAGCTATAAATATATTTTTCAATACAATCGAATTCTTAATGCTAGATATCAATAATTAATATATATGTAAACATTATACATACATACAACATCGTAAAATACCCAGTGAAGCGGGTTGGTAACGGCTAGTGTCAGTATAAATGAGCATTTTATTTTGTCAATGTATTTGTTTGTTAGCTTTCAAAAATTAATATTTTTTTTTTTAAAAAAATAAGATTTTGTTAACGATTTTTTAATAAGCTCACACCCACTTCCAGGTGTATCGCTCCCCCCAAGGGGGACGCGCCCCACAGTTTGAGAAACACTGCTGTAAAGATGTACATAACACACATCAAAGATTCAAAAACTTAAATTCCCTTAAATTAAGATCTAGAAAATCCTTATATTTCTATCCAAAAAGTATTATTTGGCTCAATGATGCATTTTAAAGAAGAGATTATTAGAATTCGTTCTCTTCAGCAATATATTAGTTTGAAAACTCAAGGATTCATTAAAAACTTAAAACATTTCATTCATGCATTATCACTAGTTTATTATAATTGAAGAAAAGATAGTCTGTTAATGGAAAGTGATGATTGTCCGAATAGTTTCGAAAGTTGCTGGAATGCGCAACGAAGCTATGTATTTTGTAAGAAACATTATTGTTTAATCAGAAAGATAAATGAAACATTAACTAATCATCTCGGAATAACAAAGGATTCCATATGATGCTTACTCTGATATTTCTTAAGAAGAAAATCTCGACGTTTTTTGCTCGTTATTCCACAATGCGTCTAGCGGTGGTAAAGATATGTCCCGAGGGGTGGTCTGCATTCAAAAAATGAGGGTATTCATCTTCTGAACAAAATAAATTTTAAGAATGAGGCATCCTTTGTGCTTCTTATGTGAGCGGAATATATTAAAATACATATTTATCAGAGACGAGATTAAAATTTATTCTCACAAGATGATCATTTTTTAATATGTACTTTTGATATTTAAAGCCATAAATCTCTGCAAACTTATCGAAATAGGCTATATTATTTACATAGAATGAAACATTGACTGTGTGGATATGAATCGTAGAACTTCCGATGAATATGTAACTATTTTGCTATTGTACTACCGTGGCTATTTTTCTCTCCGTTACCTATATTATCTGACTATACTTTTATTTATACTTTGTTTATTTAGAATTGTATCTATGTAGTTTGTAATATTATTATTTGTTACTATTATATGTATAGTATTTTGCGGATAACAATATGCAAATATTCAGATCTTAGCAGCATTGCATAAGAATTGAATTAATGGACAGTGGATAACCATGCCTTTCAACAAATTCTTATACTCCAGAAATTTATGTGAAAAGTCTTCTGACGTAAGTGTGGTGGCAACTATGGTATTAACAGATTTTATATGGTGAATGCTAACTAGAACTAGCTTCATGTGGAAATTGTTGAAAACCTCAGCACTTATCTATATACAGTGCATTTACGTGCCAAGAATATATAATTCCTGGCATATATTTCTTCCATGGGCCACGTAATGGCATATCAAATAAATAGTAGTCACAACTACTTAATAACCAAGACCAAAGATGTTCACAAAAAGCTGTCATATTACAAATACTGCATCAATCGGATATCGTAATGGAATTGCGATTCATGTATGTGCATCTGCAATCCTTATTAATGAAAAATCACATTAACTTTGACTAAATGTAAATCAATATGTAAAAGCCTTACTGTATTACTCACATTATTTCACTAATCATCTTGAAGAAATACTTTTTTAAATGCTATTTAATTTTAAATCCAACTTCTGTAGAGAAAATTTTAGGCTCATTTGAGTGATATTTAAACCTTATAAAAGTGAGTATTAGAGTAAGTAATTACAGCGCTATTAAAAAGAGATTTGCGAAGTGCCATTTGTAAACTTTGTTGAAAGGAAGAAGATTTTGACTAGAATATAGTATACCCAGGAGAGATCTGACGAATGTTCTTCTATCAGATGACACTCATATATATGTTTAATTTTTTGTCTTACGAACTTAAAATCGTCAACTAATTCTAATCCCTTCGGTTTATAATCTCGTTTGATAGTAAATTGATTGATCTGAATAAAATAGATTACTTTTATAACAGTGTTTGTTGATCCGGTGACCCAAACTACACTCATGACCTTAGGGTGACGACAAGATACAGCTCAAGAGTGCATGTCAAAGTGTAACAGCCACAAAAATACAATAGTAAACTGTTAGAGAGCGAAACCTGAAGTGTTAAAACAGTTTCCAAGGCATCAAAGTTCCTCTTTATTGGATCACTGGACTTCAATAAGAATATACAGTCTAAAACAATTTTTTAAAAGTTCGAATTGATTTCTGACAATAACTTTATTATATTTCTTATAATCGAAAAGTTATCTTCTACTTACTATGGAAGAAAATGAAAAAAAAAGCTAAAGCTAAACGGAAAAATAAAATCATTATTATGTATAAAATAGTATATTTTTTTTAAAAAAAAAACACATTGCTGATACATATTTTATAAAAACGATAACGAATCCAACACAAGAAAAGGAAAAATCAGTCCATCAAAGAATTTTTAAGACTATCAATGAATCTCAAAACATAATGGTGCCATCTGTGTTATCGCACTTCAACTGATCCGATTAACCGCTGACCCCTTCCCCAAAACTTCATGCATTTTTTCACTATCTCAAACGATACGGATATTCTTTACAGAAGAGCATCCATTCAAAATAACGGGACGAAAGTAGTTGGTGTATCTTTCATTATAATGGGCTCAGTCAAAGCTCATTAAAACAGGGACAGTTTTTGGCAAAAAAGCGTCTGCACGCAAAATCATCCAACGTTTTTACCTGATTTAGTAACCTGCAAATTCTCTTATTTCTAAAACTTAAAATGAAGATCAAATACTTTCATGTTTATGACTTTATGATTATACAAACAGCTTCAACTCGAGTTTTTGAGGCAATCCAACAAAGTGATGTAGAATAACCGTTCAAATAATTATTTATTCGCTTAATAAGTGTACTAAAATAAATAAGTTTAAAAGATTAAACAAACAAAAAAAAACAAATAATTTAAATTAACATTAATTCCTAGAAGAAAAATAACCACCATATTACAACAATCATAACTAAGGTTACTTACACACAATTTTTGTCTCTTTAAAACTTTACCTTTTAAAAGTGAAAAAGTAATTATTTTGATTCAAATAGTATACCCCGTTTCGGGACACATCAGAAATTAATCCGGATGAGGAATGAAGTTTATATCACGTATGTAGTTAGTTTTCTCTTTCACGAAAACATTTCACGAAGTAAAGAACGATATGTGATCGTAGCTAAGTACAATCTATCCTCTTATCCGCAAAGTAAGTGTTAAAATGACGACCACTAATTCTGACAAGGTTTTCCTTATCCAACTAACTTCCAAACTTCTTGAGAGAATCTTCACAATATTGAGTTATGTCTTTAAACCGGAAGAAACTAAAGGGATATTTTGATCGAAACTTTTCTCAACTTAACCGGTTGTTTTTAATTTTATTTTACTAAAGTGTTTTGATTGGGCTGGTATTCACTTTATGATTCGTCGTTAAAGTGTACTCTTTAGGGAATATTGTCCCGTTATATATAAGACCTCCAAATAATTTATACGAAATTTTAAATTTAGTTATGTTTATATCTCATGAATTCTCCCAAAACTCAAATTCAAGTTGTTAATTCGTCAGTTTGTAAATTCTTTTTGTTTCTAAAATGTACATTTCCAGAATAGAACTTGTTCACATTCACGCCAGTTACTCTCATGCAATCTCATTGAAATAAATTATATAACAAAGCTATTTATTAATAAATTAGATATTTAGATTAAATTGGTTGAAAAATTTTAGTTGCTCTTCAAGTGCAATAACATGAGTGAATTATTAATAAGAAAAAAAAATTCAAAAGGGTTTCTAGAAGTAAACAAAATCCGATATGTTCAGGTTTAAAAAAGAAAAACTCTTTATACTTATGTTATGAAATTAAATAAATATATTCACTATAAATAAGAGAAGAAATTACATTTTGAACACTAAACATTGCATACATTGTCAAATTTATTTTCGATTTCTGATAAAATAGTAAATTTTGCCCATTTTAAAATTCCTGTTTTACAGCCTCTAAAAGAAGGGTGAATTCTTATTTTTCAATACAGTTTATAAAAAAACCCCATAGTTTTTAGATTTTGTTGTGAGAGGTATACATTATACTTCGTTTGAAAAATCGGATGAATATTTAAGAGAAAAACCAAGAAAGACAATCAGGATAATATGAAGATAAATTCTATAAATAGTAATCATTTAAAACAATAAAGCATAATTCCCAAGTAATATATATATAAATATATATATATATATATATATATATATATATATATATATATATATATAAAGTGTTTTTTTCCAGGTATAGAAGTTTAAGTTGGCATTACTTTCCAAGATGGCGACCGATTTAACAGCTGTCAAGTGATTTATTCTCAGTTTGGTTTGGCAATTCATCATGAATAGACTCACGCCTCATACAGATTCGTCGAATGGGCCCAAAACGAGATTGCCGTTGTTCCCGATTTTCATAAACGAATTTTGTTTAGCGATGAAGCGCAATTCTGGTTCAATGGTTACGTCACCAAACAAAACTGCCGCATTTGGAGTGAAGCTAATTCCCAAGTGTATGTCGAAACACCGTTACATCCAGAAAAACTGACTGTTTGGTGCGCTTTATGGGCTGGTGGAATCATTGGTCCGTACTTCTTCAAAAACGATGAAGGCCATAACGTTACAGTCAATGGTGTGGTCAATGGTGTGGGGCGCGCCCCCTGGGGGCGCGATAACCCTACAAGGGGGGCGCGAGCATATCGAAAATTTAAAGATTTTTTTCTAAAAATATTACTGGAAAGAGAAGTAAAACAAAATACTTTCTTCCATAATAAAAAAAAAATGCATAACAACATTGGTATAATTTATGTTTATTATCTGGCCTCATCAAATAGCTATCATCAAATGTTTATCATCAAATAGCTATCTTTGATCCCAAAACCAAATTAAAGAAAAAAACATTTTGTTTAATGAGAGATATTTTTATTACGTTTTAACATAAAATATTACTCGCTAAGAGAAAAAAACGAAACCCAGACCCTGAGAAAAATTCTAAGAAGATAAACAATTCATCACTGTAATTATTATTGAAATACCGTACATTAGTTATAGAAAAAGAAAAGGAAGACATGATTCACTTTTCAGTCAGGCTGCGGTTGCGCGGGGCATCTGTGATCTCTATTGAAGGAAGTTGTAACTGATTAACCAAAAGAAGAACCTGCTGAAAGATGCATATTATTCATGATTGAGAAACGCGATGAACATGAAACGAAAGGAAAATTTTCAAATGCTTTCTAAAGAACTCCATCAACTTAAAATATGAAGCCATAAGTGTACCACAAGGTTCAGTTCACCTTGTCAAAAAGAGACAAGAAAGAAAAAGTTCAACTTGTTATTTGTTGATCATCAAAGGTGTCACGAGTTCGAGCCCAGTACTACTAAAGACACGCCATGTAGGGGAGAGATGCACGTAAAATCTGTCGAGAGCTCAAACGTCTTCTTGTGGAGTGGTGTGGTAGTTAAAAGAGGCCAGTTCAAACGTCCTCTTGTTGGAGTGGCGTGGTAGTTAAAAGAGGCCAGCTCAAGTATCGTCCTCGGCATTTGACCATGGTTTAAAACTACGAGGTCTGTCTCCAAAAGCCCTCGTGTAGCTGAACAGTGCGATGTTAATATTTACTCACTTGGTCATGAAAGCTTTATAACTACAATAACTTGAACAAAATATGACAGCTTTGCCAGCAAATAACATTTCTGTAATATTAGTGAAAAGTGCCTCTGATTTACATCCTTTATATGAAGGTCTTGCACTTATGAATCATTTTAGTTCAGTTTTATTGGATTTTTTCTCAAATCATCGAAGAAAAATTGAATAGTCCTTGAAAGACGGTAAGTATACATTCTCTTAATTAAATTACTCACTGGAATTCCGATTTGTATCGTATACAGTAAAAAAAATTATAAACAAATGATTGGGGTCACTGAGTCCCCCCGCACTACCATTAGCGTTAGTATCGAGTGCGCGCCTGCTCCCGGGGTAAAACCTTTTTAAGTCTTCTCGCATTAAATATTAAAAACGTTACACAATTATTCTTCATCGGAATTTTATATTATTTTTCATAAATTAACATTAATTCTAAATGCTAATTCTGTGAGGTTTAAAATTACAGTTCTCTTTTAAACAGTTATTTACAGTTATAGCATTTATCTTAAAAAAAATCATTTTACATTTTTGTATACAATGTCGTGCACGCAGTTTTACTTTCCTTACAGTTCAGCTATTATATCAAGAATAATGTTTTATTTTTTTAAAAAATGAACTCGTGCGAAGAGACGGTGTTTCAGCCCGTATGCGTTTAATGTATCAGTACTGAAGAAGGTATTTTATAAATAATTTCTTAATACTAAATTAAGAACAAGTTTAATAATTATTAGGGACTTTCATGGGCTTGTCTTGTAGAGCAAATCTTTCAAAGGAAGGTTTAACATCAGAAATTAACACTCTGAGTTAGTTTTCTATATTTAGCTGAGATCTATATTTTGTCTTCAAAGCAGCCACCGCAGAAAATCCAGTTTAACAAAGGTGGGATGTTGAAAATGGTAATAGTATATGAAGTGCTTTGGTTTTCAGTACAGATAATTCATCATCCATCTCTACCCAGAATTCAAAGAGCGATGTATTACAAAATTGCCTTTTAATTTTTCACTGGATGTGAAATCTTCAAAGATTTCACATCCAGTTCGGAAGTTAAGAGCCCTTCTGGAGTATCTTGAAATAAATCCCTAATACACTCTTGTAACTTGCAACCAAGTTGTCCTCATCCAAAAAACACTTTTTAATATTCTTTGCCAGCATGGCTAAACGATTTTACATGGTTATAAAAACAACTTTCACATGTTGTTCTTCGATTTGTAAGTTTTAACACATAACGAGCTGGGGCTTTTTTTCCCATCATTTACTTCAGTAGTGGTAAATCCAGAATTTAAGTATTTTTGAAAATATTTCCTTGATTTAACTTTCAGAACCATGCTCGTCTGTGTACTTGTATCCTTTATTATCATCGAATGTTTGCTTACGACTTAAAAATATACGTATGATTTTGTTTTAATCTACTTCCGTAAATACTTAATTAACGTGAATTACAATTAACGTGCAAATTAAAAAATGTACATTCAAGATAGATTCAATAGCTATAGAAGTATTAAGACGACCAAAACTGACTGGAATTGTACGAGGAAAAGTATTTTTACATGTTTTGCGCAGACATCCGATAGGTTGCCCAGACTCACGCAAACGTACCCTATAATGCCAGATGTGATGGATATGATAGAGAGCGACATTGACTAGACTATTTTTCTAATGAAATTTGTACTTTGAGAAATGGACGCTGAAGGAAAAAAATCTTTAATTAAATATATCATTTTGCGATCTGTTCCAATTTAAAAATTAGAGAAAGAAAAATAACATAATAATAAGTAATTAATATATATTTAAGGTAAAAAAAATTCTTAAAATATATACTGCTTAAAAGTTACATATACAAAATTTAATATACTTATTGTATTAATTTGTACGGTTTATAATTAAAATCGTATTGTAAGTTTAGCGTCTCTATCTCAAAGTGCATTTTTATTGCAGTGAATACATTATTGTTGTACAGGTGGGGGGGCGATTAAAATTGTGATTGAAAAGAGGGGCGCCAGTATTGAAAGTTTGAGAAACACTGGTATAGAGCCATGATTACTAACTTTTTCATTCCTGAATTGAACAATAATGATGTCCAGGAGCTGCAGTTCCTACAAGACGGCCCAACATGTCACACAGCTCGTGCCACAATCGATTTGTTGAAAGACACGTTGGGTGACCGCCTAATTTCACGTTTTGGACCTGTGAATTGGCCTCCAAGATATTGTGATTTAACACCGCTAGACTATTTTCTGTGGGACTATGTAAAGTCATTGGTCTATGCGGATAAGCCACAAACGCTTGACCATTTGGAAGACAACATTCGCCGTGTTATTGTCGATATACGGCCACAAATGTTGGAAAAAGTCATCGGAAATTGGACGTCCAGATTGGACTACATCCGAGCCAGCCGTGGCAGTCCTATACCAGAAATCATATTTAAAATGTAATGCCACAAGATTATCTTTCGAATAAAAAAAATTCATGTCAATCGAATAATACACCGTTGTTTTATTGCAATTTAAAGTTCTATACCTCTAAAAAAACACCCTTTATATATATATATATATATATATATATATATATATGCATATAGTCATCTACTAGAGAAATCAGCGAGATATATGTTTGCTGCAATATTATAAACATCACTGACTTAGGACAGGTTTTTGTAAAAATAATTTACACTAAAGTGAAGGTTTATGTATAAATATATATAAACTGAAGTGTGCCACTGAGTTAGAGGTTGCAAGGGTTATGCAAATGTTGTAGCGCTGTGCATAATTTATGATCAAGTGAGGGCACTCTGGTAACTGCATACATAGCGCGTATTATGGTTGTTCTGAAATAGTTGTTGGAATGACCAGTATTGGCTAAGCTGCCTGATTGAGATGCCTTTGATCGCGAACAAATCGTAGGTGCATGATGCATGGGTCATTCAATTTCCGAAATTGTCTGACAGCTAGAATTTTCAAGGTCGATGGTGTTAAGAGTATACGAAGAGTACATGGATGGTGGGCAAAAAATGCGATCGGGCAAACTGAAAAGGACAATTAACCTTGACAGTGAGTGGTGAGAGATGGCTCAGGCGTATTTTACTTAGCCATCGAAGCCAAACATTAGCTCAAATTACAACCCAGTTGAATGACGGTGCCAGTAGTACAGTCAGTAAATAGACTATGTAACGCTCGCTTCACCGTATGGGATTTGTGACTCCCTGACCTACGAGAATACCGTTTCTGAATGCTCGGAATTGAGCTGCATGTCCTGCCTGGGCAAGAGAACACAGAGACTGGAGTGTAGAGAGATGAAAACGAGTAGCATGGAGTGATGAGTCTCAATTCCAACTACTTAACGCGATAGGAGTCTGAGAATATGACGTCAAGCTAATGAAACCATGAATTTTGCATGCCACGCAGAAAATGTACATGGACATGGTGGTTCGATTATAGTCAGGAGTGTTATTTCGTGGCACTGTTTTGGATTTTTGATGCGTGTACCAACCTCCATCAGTGCAATTTGGTACACAGAGTTGCTGAGTGATCACCTCAATCCGATTATGCTGTTCTGTTAACCGCACGGTAATGGAGTTTTCTAGTAAGACAATTGTACCTATCACAAGTGCCAGTTGGCTACTCGCTGGATGTCTGAGCATTCATGTAAAATTTTAGTCATAAGTTGGCCACCAAGAATTCCATACTTAAATCATATTGATCATCTTTGGGATGCTTTGGAACAAGGGTAAAAGGCCATTTCACAGCACCAAAACCCCCTATTGAATTATGGAAATTTGTAGCCAATATTTGGCAAGTCATTCCCATGGATCGTTTCCAGAAACTTACTGAATATATGCCTCGTCGTCTGGCAGCCGTTATTAATGCAAGAGGAGGTCCAACTTGTTACTGGATTGGTATCCCTATTTCAGTGGCATTTCAGTGTATATCTTGGAATATTTTGAAAGAGATTTTCTACTGAGGGATATTTTCAAATTTTTATTCATATTTACTACTCTAAATGAAATCTTTGGAAAATATACCCTGACACATCATTAAAATGGTGAAAATATAAAATCAATAATATTTTTTTTTTTATTATTTCTGTAAAAGGAAATGATATGTTTAAAGAAAGAGGATGACAGGGAAAAAAAGAAGGAATAAACTAAAAATTATAAATAAGTTTATCATTAGTCACTTAAGTATTCGAAGTAACACATTTTTTAAAATAATTTACTGCATCTTTTCATCTTGAAAATATGGTTTTTATTTCGTTAGCAGTAAATATTTTCCTAAAGGATTTTCTCATTCTATTGAAGATATCCCTGAGATTCAAATTTACTTTGAAAATCACGGAAATTTTACTCTTGTCATTTATCATAGCTAAGAAAAAAACATAATTTATTTTAATTGTTTTTAATATTTTGCTCATAAAAATTCACATTTTGAATTTAAAAAATTATTTTCCAGAAATATTATTCAAATAATGAGCCCATCTATAAAGTTCTTTACTTTATTTTTAATTTCCAGAAGCAGAAATCCTAACAAAATATTTCATGTCATAAATTTTTTGGAATATTTTAATGCATTATTCTATGCATAATGATGTATTCAAGAATATTAATACAGCACATCATTAAAATGCTCCCCTCCCCTTCTAATCCATTTCCATTACATTCTCTTTAATACACCCTTGTACACAAATAATGGTTTCACGAATTCATCAAAATGTGAGGTTTAGATATTTTAATATTGGATCTTTGTTACTTTCAAAAATAATTTTTACGGTAAAGATAAATTTTCAATTCAATCTCGATTCAGTTACTTTTTTATTTACTTCAAAATATTTCCCTATGGAGAAATATTTTTTGTGTTTGCTTACGCAAATAGTTAATAATACAGAATGTAGAAGTGTGCACTTTTATGTGCAGGTGCTGGTTTAAAAATGCATTTAAAGAGATACCCAACCCCTGTAAAATTTATTTTAGGTAAGTATTAATGCCAATACTTAACAAAGTTTATTTATGGTAATTTAAAATTAAGTTTCAAATCTTTTCATAAGTTTATAGGTGAAGAAGCGCACTTCACAAATGTGAACGTAATGCTATTTTAGGAAAAATAAATTATATAAAGACGCATACTAAAATCAATACTAATTTAATTTTAAATATAAATGGCACAAATGTGTGTGTGTGAAAAATAGATAAGTAAGCCCTTAACTCTTTCAGTTATTTTGCCTTAATTATTATAAAACATTATATACTTTGTATGAAATAGTTTTTCTTTAGTTTTTGTTTACTGTTCTACTCAAATATTTGATAAATGTATTTTTCTTATTAAACTGGGTTGGGGCAGGAAATAGTTTTCATATAATTGTATACTTGTATGTCTTCTCTCCTTTCATATATCGTTTATTCATTTTCATATTCCAGAATTTAAAAATAAGAGTTCTTATTCGAGAGTTGCCAATGTAACTCTAAAATACAATAATAAATTGTAAATAGTTACGCAAATAAGGTTTAATTATAAGTAACAGATTTAATATGGCTGCGGTCATCGGAATATATACTTTTTCCACAACTTGTGACAATAGAGTGGTTACGATAACCCGGAAGTCAACGTTGTGTATTAACGATCACAGAGTTGTCTAGTTGGCAATTATAATCATAGTACTATACTGAAAACTTGAAACTGAGTAGCGATTACACTTTAGCGAGCTGTGGAAGTTAAGAGAGCTAGGTGGAAACTCAGGCAGTCTCTTCTATCGGAGTAACATAAAAGAGGTTTAAAATTACAGGGTACATTGTCAATATTTCTCATTCAACTTAAAGAACAATGTTAATAAAAATCAGATCAATTTGGACTATGCAAAACAGCAAGTAAATGCAAAATATCGACATTATTGGGATCAATAATTTTTTGAGATTGTTGCAGTACATAAAATAAAGTGCTTGTTATATAAAATAACTTTAAGTACATGAAGCATTTTTGTGCTTGCCATACAATGTTTATTAACAGTTTTAATGAAAATAATCTTCAGTAATTTGAATATGATTTATGATTTGTTAATTAGAAAACAAATCAGTCGTGAAACTAAAAGATCCTGCGTGTATGCATCGAATACTATCCTCAATATTGGGGCATCTACTACGAATAAAGAAATGTTTTATACTTCCTTTTCATGTGATTAGGAACATATAATTTTTTTAATTAATTTATTTTTCAAAACACTTCATGTTCCACATTGCATAACATGAGGCTTACAGACGTAAGTGGTAACACAATGAAGTCAGTTAAAATATTTGGAAAAAAACATTTAAGACAAAAAATAAAATTAAAAAGAAGTGTGGAAATAAAACAAATATAAACAAAGGGAGGTACCAATCAAATTTTAAAAATCTATACAGAAAACAAATTTTCTTAAGACATTTAGAATTTCAATAAAATTGACCAACAAATGCAAAACAGGTGGCCTGGAAATACCTAAGCCACACACAGTGTTTCTCAAACTTATAATACTGGTTACCCGATTTCCAATCATAATTTTTATCGCACCCTCCATACAAGAACAATGTATTGAATACAATAATAATATATTTTAACTGCTAAAATTATGATATTATCTGAATTATAAACCACTCAGATTATCAAGATAAGTATTAAATTATATATATTACTTTCAACTAATAAGTTTTTAAATTAAGGTATTTCTAGTAAATTATATATATATATATATATATATATATATATATATATATATATATATATATATATATATATATATATATTAAGTAATAAGAAAACTATTACGTAAAATTCGGCACAAACGCGCACGCTTACTTTCAAGCTGCATTTTTTGATTTTTAGGTATATTCACCGTATAACGCACAACCCCATTTTTAGGAAGGAACCTGAAGTGTACGTGTGAAATTTTGTTATGTTTTGAAGTCATTTATTCGATATATTATCTCCAGAATATGAAAAAATAATAAACTTCTAGAACTCTATACAACACTTTAAGTTCATTAGAAATGTTATTTATTTTAAATAAACAGTATTCCGATCTGTGTACAAGTCTTAACATTTTTCTATGCTCTTCCTATCCGGGTATAAAAATGAGAGGTTTTCAAAGTTCTCATTTTTATATCCGGTGTATAACGCGCACCCTTAAATTTCAATCTTTTTTGTGTGTTAAAAGTGCGTGTTACGCGCCGGATTTTACGGTATATTGCTTTTCTTTTCTAGTTTTTAAATTCGAGCAGATAACAATTAAAGTGCAACGGGTATTTTTATTATGTCAGAGTGTATTTGTTGCTTTCTTTAAGCAATATTTTATAATTTTTTTCTAAAATTGTCTTTTATTCTCAACTTTTTGTTATGCTCGCTGCCCCTTGTAGAGTTATCACGTCCCCCTAGAGAGGTGCGCTCCACAGTTTGAGATACACTGACCTAAACGTTTTTCAACTCCTTTTTAAAATTCTCTCTTTTACAGAAATATAGTTTACAGTATAACAATATATGTTCCTCAATTTCAGCACCCTGACCACAAGAACAAATATCACTGCCAATTAAATTAAATCTAGATAAATAGCTCTTAAAATTTCCACGTCATTTTAGAATCTGGGATAGCTTGAAATCAGTAACAAATTTCTGACATTTAAGCCGTTGATAAATGGTCGGAAAAAACCTTTTAGTCCACAAAGCTTTAAGCGATTTCAAGAATTCGGTGTTCCAGGAGGAAACAGTTCTTTCCCAAGCTACATGCTTCCAGTGGGACAGTGGCACATAGATTAAAAGGTCCATATCTTGGCAAGTTGCCTCTTTTGCCAACTGAACCGCTCTATCATTGCCGAGATTTCCGCTACGGCCCCGAAAATAATAAAAGTGGATGTCACAGTCTAGGTAGTACATAATAGACTGAACCTCTACAACAAGTTTTTGTGGGATATTTACGCTCAACAAACAATGGAGTGAAGAGAGTGAGTCAGTGCAAATAAGAAAGTTGAGCGTTCCACCCTGGCGGAGAGAGTCCTGAATCAATTTTATGACAAGATTAATTCAGAGTAGTTCGGCTTGAAAAACTGAGCATTCATCTCTGAATTGATGCTGGAAAGTAACATTTTCAACACCTTCCTCGTAAATAACGCAGGCAAGACCAAACCTTTCGTTCAATTTACTCCCATCTGTGAAACAAACAGTTTTATATTCTTGGAAGACTTCATTTGTTTAAGTCACAACAGTGATGAGTTTCCTACATGAAGAATGTGGCAATAATGAAGCTGGAATCGTCCCATCCAGCGTGCCAAGGACGGTACTCAAATAGTTTACCCCAACATCAAGATTGTTCAGAATAACCAAATTGATAGGTGGTATACCAGAAAAATAGCAAACACTGCTTCATAACTAACAGTTTCGTATCCTTTAATGACACGAAGTAAAAATCTTCGTTGAGTTCTTCTAATAAGTCAACTATTAATTTTCTTACTTAATAGTATAAGGGTTTTTTTAAATCAAGTATGGAGTTGAAGCAAAGAAATTCTATAATCAGAAAGTAATTGAAGGGATCAGAATCTTAACGAAATGAGTTGAAGTTCATCTTACATTTTGCAAAATGTCTTGCATGAAAAGTTTAAAAAAATGTATGCGAACAAAACAATTGCACGAAACAATTTTTTGAATTTCGAACGTCTTTATTCATTAAAATTTATGATATTTATTCCAAGAACTGATGAATCAGTTTAAAGAATTTTGTAACAAATTCCTTAAAATATGGGTTTCGCAAAAACTATAAGAAAATATTTAAAATCAATTGATTTTTCTTTTACATCTCAAGAGGATATATGGAGTTCAATGAATTATTTCAAAACTTTTACAAAATGTCCAATAATAAAGTATGTATACCATAGGAATGTAAAATTATATTCACTATCCATAGAAAGCAATAATGTACTGATAAAATCACTTTCTAGCAGAAATTACCAGGAATGAAACAGCTTCCATGTTACATTCAGATCGATATCAGTGAAGATTCGTGGCAAACATTTTATTTCTGCTGCTTCTTCCGGCTACAATGTCCTGATCACGATTCGAAGAATTAGTTATGTATCACCTCTGTGACTTCTACGTGTTTGAGAATGATCGGGGAACTGTGAATCAGAGTTAGGTCATCGGAGAGTACACACAAAGTAGAATGGAAGTGTCAGTTCTAAGAGGAAGTTAAATATCTTACCCCGATTGAGGAAAAGATTACATTTGTTCCGAGTCTTTTTGATCTGGTTTGTCTGAGATTGGATATCTTCCCAGGAAGGAAAATTTCCTTCCCACAAATTGCAATAGTAATAGTAGGGGAACGATTTATGCGAGTGATTTGATTTGGGCGAAGAGACCGTTAAGCCCAACAGCAATCCCGAATGGACCAATTATCATGATTTAGATGGGAACACTGTGAGTTTTATTACGATTAGTTGCAATCAATAGAATTGAGATTCTTTACGGATAATTTGGATATTTCATCAATATCAGGTATTTTAATGTTTGTTTCGAAAAAATAAACCGATTGGATGATTTTCTTATGCTATTATGTTTAAAAAATCAAAAATTATATTATTTATAATATAAATAATTCCATGAATTGAACTCAGATATTTCATGCAAAATTACAGAAATAAAACATTTTGATACTTTGAAGTAACGATGCATTTGATCTTAAGAGCTTATCTTCATAAAAGACATATATAGTGGAGTAAATTACTATGTATCAAAATATGTCCTGCTGGATTGCATATTTTATAATGGGACAACATTACAAATATTAGTAACTTATAAAACTTCTTTTTGAAATAATAAAAATATCTGTGCTTTGTAGAAGACTGTATTACATACTTATTAGTGCCATTATGATACATCCGGTTAAGTTTTAGACGATTACATAAATGTGTTAAACTAGACAGTCAATTAAGCTGGTTAGCTCGTGATCGATATCTTGTTGTTTTGCAGTGTACTGAAGAGTTTTATGGTAAGGCTAAAGTTTTATGCTTCTGCTATGAACCAATAGAAATTGGAAAATATGGACGCGCATTAATCGTTTTCAACAATAAACTTAAATCCGTATTGATTAAAAAAACAACAACTAATTATGTGTTCCAGATAATCAGCAAATTAAAAATGTCACGAAATTTACAAACAAGTGATTATCTTACTGATATTTAATTACACCGTTATAACAAAATATAAATTTTTATCCAGAAAACTTTATCCAGGTTCTGATATACAATAACACTAATAATGAACAGTTTATACACATTAAATAACAATTAAGAATACCTTTATATACACTTATATTTATGGGAAGACAGACGATATTTAAGGGACGAGAGTGGATTAGTAAATTCTAATATTCAGAAACATTATTATACAATATAATCAAAATAACCTAACCTTATTTCCCATAAATCAGGATTTAAAAAATGTAGTAATCTATTTAATTACGGTTAACAACAAAAATATCGCACGAATTAGTTTTAAAAAATATTTTTCTTTATAAAGAATACCTTCATTGTTTTCGTCATTTTATTAAATATTGATAAATGAGCATCTATTATACCAAAATTATGTTATATTTTTATTCATATCTATTCATATGTTATCTGAAAATAGTGTTCGTTTTAAAATGCCCCATATTAGATTATAGGAATGGACACTATATATTTCATAGAAAATATAGACTTTACAATAAATTAATTCTATATTTACAAATTATTGAATTGATTCATTGTTATATCTATATGAATTGAAAAATTAACATTTTTAATATCATAAAAATAGTTTTAGATTTATTTACTATCAATTTAGTATTATTTTAATCACCTTTTTTAGACTTAACACATCGTTTACAAGTAGGCATTTCTATCTCAAGCTTTGAATATTTACATTATCGAGTCTGCCAATAATATAATGCCCTTATATATAATGCCCTGATCTAAGCATTTTGAATTACCTTTGTGATTTTTTTAGCCTTTGAGATTTCAATTCATGCTATTAATGAAAGTGTAAGGCCGATTAGCCATACAACTAGATCTAATGTCACAAAACAGCTCGAAATCTGCGAAGATTGATTAAGTTATGATGGCCTTTCTATCCTCCAAGACATAGGGTGACCTTAAATTTTTAAATTTACGTACCCAACTGTAAATATCCTTTTAGCAACATCTTTATCTCCTCAAAGGCTGGCTTTTTGGCAAATTTAAAAAACAGATGATGTAATAGTGCTATACATAATTATTATTGATCTCGATATTCAATAATAATTATTAATTCAGTTTCTGTTGCGTGAGATATAAAAGCTGTTTCTGGAACAGAAAAGGGAGTAGCAAAACCGGGAGACATAATCACCCACTCACACTCACCTGGAGCAAAAAATGAACGTTTTTGTGTACTGTCTTATATCTACATGTGTTTGTAATGGTTATATTCCCGTTTTGCTTTAAACTTGAATAAATGTGCAATTAAAATTTAAAAAGCGCATCATCAATCAATTCATCGACTGCAAACACATTCAAATGACCCAGTGACATTATTAATCCCCATTAAATCAAAATACAATCGCACATTTTATCATAATAAAGCCGTTTTCTCATCAGGATATAACTAAATTTAAAATAATTCATTCCATGAAGTAAAAAGAATAAAAATCACGATAAGACAAAATTATTAATAAAATGCCTTATTCTTAACCGATGTTGTTATTTTAAAAGCATTATTCGAGAAATAGCTAATATATATATATATAAAGAGTGTTTTTTTTCCAGGTATAGAAGTTTAAGTTGGCATTACCTTCCAAGATGGCGACCGATTTAACAGCTGTCAAGTCATTTATTCTCAGTTTGGTTAGGCAATTAATCATGAATAGACTCACGCCTGAATAGATTCGTCGAATGGGCCCAAAACCTTCTTCAAAAACGATGAAGGCCACAACGTTAGTTTTTAAATATCTTTTCATTGTTATCATGTCGCTAATCAATCACACCATCTCAGTATAAATGTCCGTATTTTAAATTATACGGTATATTATTTTAAATTAGTACACTTTTAATAAACTACTTTCATTTTCCTTAGCCCCTTGATATCTTGTTGCTATTAGGACACTGTATTGAAAACGAATGAATTTTTCCTAAAAAATATCCTTAAGGTAACTGGAACATGAAAAAGCTTCAAATTTTGCATTTTTTTAAAATTTACTTTTTTAAAAAAAATGGCACTTGGCTGCATCCATAGAGGCATTATTTATGAAAGTTCAATAAATAGAACGCGTAGAAAACTTAGATCTAAAGTTGTTATTAAATATGATGTACATGTGATCAAACTATACTTTATTAAATTATTATCCGTTTTGTATATAATATAAATTATAAAATACTAACTTTCCTATATACAGAATGTAATTTTTCTGTATTATGTGTTCAAACTCAATGAAAATTCTTCATTTTTTTATGCAAAAATTATGAATTATATAAATGTATATTTACAAACTCTTAATTTAAATTTTGTTTTTCTGAAATGTTAATTATGTCAATTTTACACATTTATAAATACTCAAAATAATTCTTAAATTATAAATCAAGTGGATGTTATATAAACTTAGTCTTGAAAGTTAACCAAAATCAATTACACAACTTGTAAGATAGACTTATAGTTATTCGTAACTGCATATTGATACCATTTGAATACTTATGAATACCCCTTTTTGCTTATAACTATTGTTTTCACTTTAAAATAAATAATTTTCACATGTATGAATACAAAAACAGAGCTTCTTCTCTATATTATAATTTTTAAAAACAGAGTTCCCTTTAACCTAGACATCAAATAATTTCTTTAAATCCATCAAAGACATTTTCTTTGTATACTTTTTATAACAATAAAAACATGTGAAAGGAATGCTGTAATATCCTGTAAATGAAGTTTTAATATTAAAACTTACAGACATAAATCGTTGGTATTTTAAATGGAAGATGTTGTGAATCGTTGATGACATATGTTGATGAAGTAGGGAACGAGTAATTAATATGATTTCTAATAATCTAGAATTTAAAATTTACAATTTAAAAACTAAAAATTGATGCAGAATAATCTAATTAATTATGGTATGACCTTGATTTATATTAAAAAATTATTATTTTACAAATCATTGATGAAAATATTTTTACTTGTAATTTTCTCAAAATGCATTTTTTTAATGATTCCGGTACCCGTTTTACAAACTCTGCCTTACCTATAGTGTCGTTATTGTGAACATTATTAGGTTTACAAATTTTCAATAAAGTGAATGAATTTTTTTTCAAATAAACGTTCACAAATTTTAGATATACAACACTATATGCATAAAATTTAAAAGGAGTTTTAATCACAAGGTTTAATTTTTTTTAAACATTTTATAATTTTATTTTTTTTAAAAAAAATCATGTTATGTATTATGTATGGACTGTTGTGTTTATAAAAACTCTGATTCAACGTAAAACTATTACTTTCATAGTTTTTAATTTAAGTAAGTAAGAATTATTTAAATTTGGTGTAAAAAATCATTTTTCCTTGTCTCAGACGTCCTAGCTATCTTATGATGTTAGTCGCTTAAAAAAACAAACTTAAAAACACTCCCGATGCTAACGGAAAAAAGTTTTCTAAAACTTATTGCAATTTCATTACAAAAAACCCGCAATATACAAAGTATTTAGCCATAGTTTATTTCTTATTTTCCTCTTTTCACTTTGAATAATCATTACTAAATCAATAGCATTTATATATTTGAAGTTACACTACACCCACATATGTACACACACGCACACAAACACATAATTTGTATGTATTATATATATATATATATATATATATATATATATATATATATATATATATATATATATATATATATATATATATATATATATATATATATATATATATATATATATATATATATATATATATATATATATATATATATAATATATATATAATATAATATATATATATATATATATATATATATATATATATATATATATATATATATATATATATATATAATTAGATTAAAAATTAAATTCCCTATCTAGCACTTGACTCATCTTTCTCAATTCCCATATTCAAGTATCAAACTAATCACCCATTTATTTCTTCCGAACATATGGCCTAGCCAATAAACATGTCTAATTCCAGATCGTTAGATTTAATAGTCAACATATATCACCATTAACTTGCAAGCTACCTCTTCAAAGCAGCGATACTTACCATATGTTTTTCAAGTGTTATCTACTTGAAACCACCACCATGGCGTGCTTTTTTACTCCCTGCTCTTAGCGTCAGAACAGATGTAGAATTGGTTGAATAAAGACCGTCCCTTTTTCTATCTTTTAATCTGATTCTGTCTTTAAAATCATGCCATATATATATATATATATATATATATATATATATATATATATATATATATATATATATATATATATATATATATATATCTTCTACAAACCCAATGCTACCTATTTTATCTGATTTTCCAGGAGCAAAAAATGAGTCATTCTAGAAACAAAATTGTGACTGGATATTTGAAACAAAATGTGGACGGTAATATTAATGGATTGTATGTTAGCTTTCTGACTTGGGTGCAACCACGTGAAATCAGTAAACAAATCTACAACTACGAGTAGGTTTTGTGAATTGTGGTTTAGCATTGCAAAAAAGGATTCACTGACCACCTCCCAATGTCTTAAGTTATGCAAACCACTATCCCAACGGTCACTATCACGAACAACGTCACCAGGCATTGTGTCAATATTCAGCCCTAGAACATGAGATCTAAAAATATCACCTCACGTCAGAAAACTTTTCGTGTTTAATTGAGACGTTTTTATCCCACTTTTCTTACGTTTCTGGTGTCTTCTTGTCTATCAGCTACTTCATGCATTAGTCAACCCGTAAACCTTAAGGCTGGTTAAATCATAATGATGGATGATTCTTACGATGTAAGAACTTTCGTCAAAAATGTTTACAAGTATGATACCGACGAAATGAGAGGCACAAAATAAGCAGGAAGACATTTATCAAACATAGAATTTCCTCCACTAACGTCAAAACTTTTCACAATGCGTTTAGAGTTCATAATTTCGTGCCGTCTCAACCAAACTTTAAGCCCTCTCCCGGCATGATGTAACTTAAAACTGATTTCATGTGAACCTAGTATGTTTCAACATTTATTCCCCCTGAGCGAATTATAAAACAAATAATTTATATTGTTTGATGCAGGCAGCAAATGTGTTCTTATCGGCCTTAAGAGCTCACAGGACTCTCTTAACAGATATCCGTGCACTCGAAAAACACATCCTTCTTCAAATCAATGTAATTTAGAAATAAAACGAAACAATAATTTGAATTTTTTACCACATGATAATTATATATATACATTATTCCTCAAACTTTTAGAGAATTGGAGAAAGAATTAATAAAGTTATAGAGAAATAAAAATTGGACAATTTTTCAAAATTAAGAAAATTGTTATTTTACACCGCGCCGGATTCTGAAGTACAAAATTGATCAAAATTTACAAAATTAATTTTAGTTAGAATAAAAATGTTCCCTATTGAAGTTATATTCAATTTTAAGAAATTTGGAGAAATAAAAATATTTTTAAATACAATTTTATAAAGAAAATTTTTAAATTTTAAGAAAAACAATTAATTAAAGCTTAAATAAAAAAATTATATTATTTTTTTTGAAAATTGATACATAAGTTATGAAGAGCCTTATTTTTAACACGTGTATTAAATTTCAAATTGATACCATAAATATTTTCTGAGAAATCTTGCCCGAAAGCTAAAATTGTTTGTTTTGCGAAAAATGAAGTTAGAAATAAGAAAAAAAATATGGTTTTCGTTTATAAGTTTCACTACTTATTTCTCAATAACTTCGAAAGTTTTCACAGTATCAACTCAATTTTGGTATCAAAATGCTCGAAATTATTAAGGCTGTAATATATGTTTTTCAAAAAATTGAAAAATTTGCAATTAAAGAGTCCTATGAGGCCTTAAGTTTTCAAAGGGGGTTGCGGCGCATTATGGATAAAAACTTCTGTCTTTAACTATTATATTTAAAGACTTTAATTGACATGTAACTTCCAAGATTGACTTTTCAGAAAATTGGTACATAAGGTGGTCTGAAGGGGTTACAGCTGTGTTGGAGATAAAAACAAATATTTCATGTTCTTGAGATAATAAAACCTTAATTTTGGCAGACATATTTATTATTTTCATAAGATATCTGCAAAGAATCTCATTTGTGGAAGTGAACTCCTCAAGAGATTTCAGAGTTTGGGTTAATTAGGAGTTATATATATATAGGGATAAAAGAATCCCGTCTTTGATCAATTAGGCCTATAGACTTTAAATTTGACAAGCATGCTTCTTTGTTGAGTAAAGATGCGTTAAAATTGTGATTGAGTAAATGGACTACATATGTATTAATAATAAATCTACTTCTATCTCGAAAATTGAAGTACTATCTTCTCTAATATAGAAGAGGATGACAATAAATTCGTTTCAATGCAATCGAATCTTAAAGTAAGGACACAGATAATAAAAAGCTAGAAAAAGAATGTATAATCTTGACATACTCAATGAAATATGAGGGTAACAGTGGGTGTATATAATTTTGAAAAGTTAATTTGATGGATATTTGCATTTCTTCACTATTGCAATATTCTTCACATTCTTATTTTTCTTCAGACTACGTAGGGATAGAACATATATAATCATAAAAAAAGGGAAAACATGAAATTCAAAAGAATACTACACTTAAAAAAGGAAGGAACGAAACAGAAAAGCAATACTTAGAAAAAATTGATACAGGCATGGGAAGTATAGTCAGCTACAACGAACATGTTAAAAAATATTGGGGTTTTTTTTACTTGAAAGTGATGATGTGCAGTTTACAGCATATTGATTTAAGAGCTTTTTTCCACACATTCCTGTCATTTTATTTATTTTCTTATATTCTCTAGAGAATAACATTAATTCTACAGAAACTATAGCTTCCTAACTTAAGTAGTTCACTTTGATCTAACGGCGGATATAATTATATCTTTGGTTCTCAAAATAAATTGTAAATCTATAGTATTAAAGTTGTTTATTTTTGTATCTCATTTTTCGACGTAAATAATGGTTTCTAATGTCCTACGTTTGGAAGAAACCTATCAAACATTCGATGGCAAAGACATTATGATGTTATATAATGAATGTGTTTTGTACCTATCGGTAAAATAATCTCCGTAGTGTAAAAGATGTAATTACTTTTCCCAGAACATTTACTAAATAAATGGCATCTTGGACAAAAATCACAGGTTTTCACTTTTTTATATATACGCAAGAATATAATAAATATTTCATTATCTTGGCTTAAAAAATCCATCGCATGAGTGGTCTGAAACATTTGTCTTCATTTTTAAAGAAATATTTTCTAAATTTTAGGAAAAAAATTATTGTAACCATAGAAAAGAACTTAAGTAATCTAACAATCGCTAAAGTAATAAATCACCAAAAATTGCGAAGATTTTCTAGTTCTCTGTCAATAGATATATGTCATACACATAAAATATTATACAGCTTTACGTTTTACATCCTTTTAAATAAGAACATACAAAAATCACCTTAAAATACATTTACTTTTGATAAAAATAACTTGGGAAAATGTTTTCTCAGTTTCTGAAAGAAAAATGTAAGATGAAACCGAATAATACTATTAAATTCCCAGATATTTTAACAAAATCGTATTACTTTGCTAGAACTTTATGCAAATTATTTCACAGAAAAAATTAGTTGTAAAAGAGGAATTTACAAGAAGATTTTGAAAATAGCACATTGAAACAAAATTAAGTTAGCGTATAAAATGTACTAAGTAATTAATACTTTTATAAATAAACTTAAGCCATGGAATCTTATACCGAAAAAACATTTACACTTGAACACTGTTATTTTTATCACGTGTTTCAAGAGAAGTGATAATTATATTTTAATCGGAAATGTACTCAATTAGATTATAATTAATACAATGCTTGCCACCGTAAATGCAACACCCTGAAGGAAGCACGCAAAAACACTAAATTTACAACATGCATTAGTGGAGGTGAGATATGCAAATGATTAGAATTTCAGCCCAGACACACATCACGTGCGCCTGTGGCGCCACCTCAAAGTGCTATTTAAGTCTTGGAGATTTCGACGATTTCAAGTTCGGCAATTGTGTTTTTTTTTAAAAAAACGATCAGTTAGAAAACTGCGATCAGCTTTTGATCAAGTATCCTAGTTCTAAAGAGGAATGATAGTGGCCTACTGAGGTTGTGGATTAATTACCTTTCAGTGAAATCGGTAGTCGTGTTGGACGAAACCAAAGAACTATTATGTGGATATGTGACCTTTGGATGCAGGAGGGTACGATGGACCGACGTAGTCCATTGCATCCAGCTCAGTGCGCCACGTCAGGACAGGCAAATTGTGCACATGGCAGTGACGGATCGCTCAGTCACATCACGATACGTATCATAGCACATTGGTATAAAAGACCACGTGCATAAAATTACTAAAAACTCAATTTAATTCATACTTTCATTAACATATAGTTAAATTAAATTACTTTTATGTACATTCTATGCAGTATACGTTTAAGAAGAGTAATAATTTTTTCTAGCTCCATTGCTAATTAAGATAATGTTTATCATATAAAAGTCATAGGCCTCTACCATATCATCAATATAAATGACATGAAAAATGACCTAGAAATGAAAACCCTGTGAAGAAACAAAAATATACTTTTATGATTTATAATTTTAATATTTTTTTAACTTTATTTATTTATTGCTGTTCAAAATTGTCAATGGCATTTTTAACACGATTGAAAAATCCTTCCGTAATTAGTAAAGGGCACACTATATTTATTAATGATGTTACTCAATTTATTATAGGAATTTTCTAAAATTTAAGAAATAACAAAAAATGTGGGGATATTTAATGTTTAGAAAATGAATAGTTATATATGGTTTTTCATTCAGTTCTAAAATATTGATTATTTAATTTAGATATAGTATGTATTTGGAGACATTTTTTATAATATTTATTGAGAGAAAAAATTGTAGGAAGCTTATTAAACACACACACACACACACACACACACATATATATATATATATATATATATATATATATCGTATTACCCCCAAAATATAATGCGATATTTTTGAGTTGCCATTTCCCTATAATAAAATGACTCGCACTAAATTCCAGATAAAGGGAATGTGGAATACTTTTTTTTATTTACTTCTTGTTACTTCTCAAATAATACCTAGCTTTGTTTATATTTCTTTATTGTTATGATTGTGACTTGTGTTACTACTTAATATTAATTAAATGTTTATTTGACTAAATTTTTAATATTTTGCATTATTAAATAAAAAATGAATAAATTGCCTTAAATTTGGATTTTTTTTCAAAATATATCTATGAAGATTTTCATTATCGTGTTTCTTACGGGGTAGTAATGTAAATAATACTCATAGCCAATAAATCCCCACACCAATCGTATTTTATTTAATATGAAAATGAATAAACGAATAAACTATGAATTTAATGTAGAAAACGAAATAAACATGCCATGATCACATTTCTATAGATGGAATGGTGTGTGAAAATGTGAATACTTGAACCAATCTATTGCCTGCAGGACAATTGATAACGCAGTATTTGGAAATAATGAGAATGCACCTAAAAGATATTGCGTGGAACGACTGCATCCTTGTGACTACTTAATCTTCGCAAAGAATAGGATTTATCCAACTTTCGAAGTTGACTTCGTGGCTATGTGAAATGGGAGTTGTATCTCTACTCTCCCTTTCTTTGACGCATAATATCAATCATTGTAACTTCTACTTTCTTAAGAAAAAATCAGATTATGTATTGGATTGTATAACAAATATTCATTTTCTTGATATTTGTATTGATGTTTCCCTTTTCATTTCAATTCTTAATAATATATTACTTAGTGAAATAGTTATGTGGTATAAGTTATTCAGCGGAATTTTGATTGTGTATAGAGAGATGCATGTAATATATAAGGATTTATCTTTATGTAGCTTAATAGTTAATTAAGAAACCAAAAATAAAATATTTTGTATTTGTTTTGAAAGGAGCTATTTAAAAATATTTTATTTGATACATAAACAGCATTTTTTATTTTAACTTATAAAAAGAAGTTTTTTAAAAAAAGAAAATGAAATCAAGGGAGAAAGTTTTGCTTATATATAAATCTTCAAGAATTCGTCATGGATTCCATATCCGTTCTACAATTATTGCCTCGACGTTATTTTTTATATATTGTAGCCATATATAGTTATAACTTAAATAAATAAAAAAATCAATCTCTCTCTAGCTTTTAAAAATATTTCGCCCACATTTACCTTTTAATTATTAATATAGATATTATTACGGATACATTTTCTTTAACCAACATAATTATTTTTCTATTAATTTTAACCTGGAGATATGCTTTTTTTTACAATTAGTTTTGGACCATTCGTAAGCGAAATGTAACATTCTTTTTAAATAAAAATTGAGCACAATATATTTTTAGTTTTCGAAGATATTAATAATAAAGTATATTTTTTAAAACTAGTTGTATAGTAGAAATAATTTTATAAAATATAGGAATAGCAATAAAAAGAAGAGAAGAAAGTATAATGAAGATAGTAACTATTACATGGGGAAAAATATTTTTCATTGTTTCAAATAGGGATGCCAATGAATTTTTAACAACTTTAAATAACTGTAATCAAGACCTTTCAAAACAAGTTCTTGGATTTTGAAAAAAAAAAAATGAAAGCCTCGTAAAGGAAAGCTACATTTCACATTTTATTACAAAGTTGGATTTTTCCTAGTATATCAAAACTTATCTCATCAATTTATTTCATCCATCATATTTTTTAATCGAAAACTTTATAAAGCAACTTTCTAGTTTTGTTTCATTTTGTTACACTTCTTACTTGGCTACATTTTCGACATACGGATTTTCATATCAATACATTCATATTCTAAAATTAATTATTTTGTTAAGCGATTATTCGACATTAATTCATCACATCTTGCTAAAGGAGAAAAAACCCGTTTTTTTTAATAAAAACATTTAATTCAGTAATGTTAAAATAAACTACAAAAAATGATATCAAAGTTTGTGAAGGATTTGAAAGAAGTATTTTGTTCCTTTAATTAAATGATTCATTATGTTAGTTGCATGGATTAAGAAGTGTTCCACATGGAGAATTATTTGTAGATAGAGAAATAAAAGGGATTAAACAACTGCAATTTGTATGTGTAATTAGCGACGTTCTGAAAAAATAATGACTTCTGTGTCATTTCCTTTCTTTGATCCTCACCAAACTACGGATTTTGCTAAGACTTTAGAATCGTAGTTTTTGGTAAGACAAAAAGTAACGAAATAGAATAGCATTTCATATCCAATTAAAAAGAATATTTGAAAGCATTTATCTGAAAAATATAACAGACAAATAATTTGCTTGCATTACTTTTTTAAAGAAAAAATAGTTCATCTATCTGTATAATGTTAATAACGTGTTTATAACATTTTAATGAAAAATATAAAATCTCTGTAATTTTATATTTAAAAAAACGTTGCAAGAAAATTCTAGGTAATGGTACAGAAAAACAAAAGGAGCAGCAGCTTTGAAAAGGTTGATTATTACTGTGATTTAGATATTTATTTTCTTCTTCTACAGTGAGGATCCCTTTGAGAATTCTTCACATGCGAAAGTTATAGATTTTGGTAACAAATCAAAATCAATTGAGTGGCGTCAAAACATTTGATACATTTTTTAATTTTATTTACATTTACGATTGTTTTCCTCTCACAGAATCCGACATTTCAATGATTTTTTTCCAGCATACTATTTAGATGGCAAATACCTATTCACTTCGAAGCACTCCTTTGAATGCAAAAATAGTGGCTGGACACATAAGGAATGGGAGTTGCGACTACACCTCCAAGGTTCCTGTAATTATGTTGTTAGAATTTTACAAATGTTTAGCGTAAAGGAGGTTAGCGTAAGGGACATTGAGATTCTTAGCAGTATTTGGAGAGTGGAGACAGAGGAATATAGTTTATTGGATAATAGAAAAAAGATTAATTTTTTGAAACAGCGAGAAGAGGGAAAACGTAGAATTTTTGAAGAAAACTTTTTGAATGCTGTCCTTATAAATGTTTGTTTTCTTAATAATTTACTAAGAAGCATGTTTCGTAATTCTTTAATTTTATCACCTGTGAACAAAAACCTAATAAAATAATGTAAAATAGAAGAAATATTTTTAACTAGCTTAGTGTTGAATATATATGATAAAGAAGCTTAGCTGTTGAGATTATTTATAAATATCACATATTTCTTGATCTAATATATATGTCAGATCTATTTCAGATATATATTATAAATGCGAAAGTTTGTTTGGAAGTTTGTTCGTCATTCAAGGGGGAAAAATGCAATGGATTTCAATGAAACGTTAAAGTAATATAGCTTATACATCAGAATAACACATAGGCTATAATTTATAGCATAGAGTATAATTTATAAAGATATTGTGTGAAGTGTTCAAAATAAAAAGATATTTGTCAAGTAAGTAGGAAACAATTCTGCCCTTTGCAAGCAATTCTGGCGCGCGCTGCAAAAGGCCCACGACAGCATATATATATATATATATATATATATATATATATATATATATATATATATATATATATATATCTTTTATTTGTGAAGAAACCCTTTTTGTTTTGGCTACTCAAGGCGCTTGCTTCTAATTTATTCCTGTAATCAGCGTAATGCGTTTTTGCAGCGTAATGCGTAAAGCGTTTTTTAAAATTTATGGCGAAATAAAACTAAGTTTTGAAGGGAGAGGTTGTTATAAATCTATCTTTATTTGAATATTTTTTTATGATTTTATTATGCACATTTGGTAGTAAGAAATTTATGTTTTTTCAAAATAAATACTTTTATCGCTTCTGGTACTTAAAGTAAGTAAACTTTATCTTTCAAAATACATCATTTGGACAAATTTTCACAATTTGTTTGTGGTTAGTAGTTAATTATAACGCTATAATTTTAATTGAATAGGCAGATATTGCAGTTTTAAGTATAAAAATAATTTTAACTACTGTACTGTATTTTTTGGACTGAGGGAGTGAGTGAATATTAACGTCACACTGTTCAGCTACACGGGGCTTTTGGCTACGGACCACGTAATTTAGAACCATGGTCACAAGTGACGTGGACGAGACCTGAGCTTGCACCCCCTCACTTAACTACCACACCACACCAACTTAGCAGGAGTGTTCTACCAATACATATAACAACCATTTTTACGAATACTCTTACAATACTTAGCAGGTATATTTTTTGAAATTCACTCTTCCAAGATATATGGCAGCATGGGTTCTATGATGATTATTTCAGCGGGGAAGGCGAATAGTTTTGTAGTAGATATTGTTTTTTCTGCTGACGGCGTTTTCAGTGGATAGCAAAGATTATCATATTTGTCCCGAAAAAATAGTTTGTTACAATTTAAGCGTCTAATGTTTTGCATGTTAATGAAGACCTTAGAAAACGATTTGACTAGTTATTTTAAATGAACGGTGTATATAATTAATTTTACAGTGGAATATCTTTAATTAAATTATTGGCTCTAACGGATTAAATTTCCCAATGTGAAATGTTTTGCTTATGTATATCCCTTAATTTTTAATGTAGCGATCCAAAAAATATTGTATGAAAAAAACTGCAGTAAATCATAATGCGGTTGGATAAAGTATTAAAGTGCATTTCTCCCCTACACGGCTAGTCTTACAAAGCTCTAATAAAGCTTGAGCTATGAAAGTAGCTAGACATTTGGCAACTTGAATCTATCGTCAACATTTCGCAATGTTTTTCATTGAATCGCCATTACAATTTATAAGAAACGGGGTTGCTTGTGAATATTATAATTTTAACATGAAATAAATACATCAGAAAGTAATATTAATGTATTATATTTTCAGATATAAATTATTTACACTATTTTAAGTGTTCGTTAGGCAAACATTTTAACAATGTGTTACTTGTGCTGAGCAGAGATCAGCTTAAGATGGTATTTTCAAAAATCGACCCTCAAGAGTGTTACGGGGAGTTATAAATAAAAAAAATCCTTTTTATCAGCTATTAGATCTACATACTTAAAATTTAACAACAGTGTGTTTTTTTTTTGTTTAGCTGAGATATGCAAAAAGCTTTTTTTGTTTAATTTTCAATTCGCGCAAAATTAACTCATTAAAATATCTTTATCATTCAATCTGTGTTGTTTAATTTTTCAGTTCACCCGTGTGAAGTACGGGTATACCAGCGTGAATATATATATTTATAAATTATATTTCCTCAAAATACAGACAATTTTGTTTCTTATATAACACTTCTTGTTTCTTTACTGGCATATAATTTGTATTTACTTTTTATGGAATGGTAGTTTCCTCTTTTAATACTGCTCAATGTTTTCTACTTATCTTCAGAACTTTATAACATTAATTAAAGTATTAATCTGGAACCACAAAAAAAGCATTTTCATATAGTGATAAAGACAACCCCGAATAAAAAGTAAAAGTTATATGTGGAGTTCACATACAGTCTGATTTCGAAAACAGAGATAAATTAGCAATGACATGATAAGTATTCGAATGTAAAGCTCGTTTCTTACAGAATGAATTCAAGGAAGTCTTTAAAAATATTTATGTCTAGAATAAGTGCAAAAATGAATGATGATTCGAAATTCCACAGCAAAACAGTTTGCATAAGAATATAATTATTTTGCATGACAAAGCGTAGGTTCCTCAGACGTGTCTGAAAAGCTTAGTGAAAAAAAAATTGCTGTCGCACTATAATCCCCCTAGGAATATTTCTGGCAAACACATTTTACGTATGTAGCTTTACTGCATTAGAACTAAGAGTTATATAGAAGCACTCTGCATCAAAGATACACATTTTCTCTTTGTTTAAATGCAAACAAATAATATAAACATATTTAGAAAAACCGTGTTTGTTTGTCTATTTTTTTTGCATAAGAATATCTTCTTTTTCAAATAAAATAAACATTCTAGAACAAATGTGTATGTTTTAGATTTATCGCATCATATGTACTCTTCAAAATATTTTCTTTTGTTCTCTGATGAAGAGTAAAAAAAAAGGTAATTTCCATATTTCGATAGGAATACGTTTTAATGATACCTTTCTCCGACTGAAGCACATTGTTTTGGCTTAAATACCACTAGCTCATGTGTTTAATATATCGAAGATTTTTGGATCACATGGAAATTTTATCCCTTTGATGGTTAGGGAAATGAATAGTTTTCGTTTATATAATTCCTGCAGTATTACGAGTAAACATTAGTCGAAAGTGACACATGTTTTCTCCCGACGTTCCTCCGAAAATATCACCCTTCTCTGGCGATGCCGTAGATAATCTCACGCGTTTTAAAAATTTCTTAAAGTATTTGTAGCACATAAATAACAGTTTGTATGTACTTTAAAATATATAATAAATGATAACTATTAAATAGTGAATTATAAATGATTATAATCAATTATATAAATAATAATATTTAATTATAATTATAAGACAAATATTTAATTGAAGGACTAAATAAAAACGTCATGAATCGTCTTCTGAACTTTTTATATACTGTTAACAAAGTTTTCAACAGACTCAAAACGTGATATAAGCTTTCTGTATCACAATACTATAATCACCATAATTATCTAACTTTCGCTTTTGAGCCATTTTTCTTTACAAACACCCTTAAAAGCGCGCCAAGATACACATAAAAAAACAAGGTAAAAAAAATCTCCCTTAATTATGAAAAGAAATTCATAGAATCCGTACTGCCATCTGTAGACAGTAAAACTAACTAAATTTCACGAGTAGGATTCATTTTTAACATAATCCGTGCAGAATAATAATGGCAAATGAGCTCAGCTCATCAACGTGCAATGGGGAAAAATTTCAATACGCGAGTAGTGCTCGTTTCTAAGCATTTTGGTCGAAATCTTGCACCCGAGCGGAACCAAGGCGCACATTATGAAGCCCAATTCCATTGCGAGCTGAATTCAACCATAACCATCAAAGGGTTAATTAAGCCTTACCAAACAATTTTTCAATTTTAGTTTCTTAAATTCGGAGGCAATGAAAACTTCGATTAATCTAAAAGTTAATTTTTTCGGTCATTCAAATTTGTAGCTTTTAACTTTTTTATATTCGATTTTGTAAAACTGACACGTAAAACTATTCATAATTTTTAGATTACAATATTATTATACTTCATTAACTTAACTTATATCAGCGTCACTCTTATACCGTTAAAATCATAAAAAAAAAAAATTTTGTTCAATAGCTTAAGAATTTTAATTAACACATTTTAAGCTTTCAGATATCTTTATTTTTGTTACTCTTCTAATGTTTTAAATTTATTTTTTTTACCATTACACAATTATTTTAAGTTCTTAAGTATGATAAAATGTTTTAAAAAGATCGTATTAATCTCTTTGATATTTAACTTTAATATAACTATTAAAATTATTAACATTTATCTAAGTACGAACACACACGCCAATAAAGCATATTGATTGAAAAAAAATTGATACTAATTGCGGAAAATACGAAAGCAAGAGGATGCAACGAGCAGGTTTCTGGGCATTCAAACCAACTTGATTTAATCACCGTGAGACATTTGTTGAAACTTGCGTACCGGTAGCGGTTGCAGGGTTTGTAGCTATTTGATCAGAAGTGAAATTTCTATTCCTTTTTGCCATGAGGTCTACATAATAACCCCTAAGGCATGGTGTTCCTATCACGTTTTCCAGCATGCATTCAGCGGTCTTCATTAATCGCTAGCTGACGCTCTTTGATACACCAATTGCACCAGCTACAGTGGTGACACTTTGATATGCTTCCAGTCATCTAACTGCTCGTCCACGACCTTGCTCACTGAAATGATGTCTTGTGGACATTTTACTCTTAATTATTATAAGAACCAAACATAATTTAAGAGAAATATTTTTATAACACCCAGAACTATTTTTATCAAATTCACATGAATTTTAGTATGGATCATGAGGCTGTATGCAATGTCTATTATACAGATAACGAGTCCTGGTCTACCCCACCCTCTGAATTTAGATTTACTGTTATTGGTCCAACGTCTAAGATGCAATTTTACATAAATCACTTGTTCCTTAGCAATTGTCAAGTAGTGTATACAAGGGTTTAAGTAATTAATCATGGTGTTTATTAACCAAGTTAATAACCTTTAATCCATAAGGTCGCTAAAAGTAAATATTAGTATGTAACTCTTTATTTTAGGTTATTTAGATATAAAAGAAATTTAAACTGTTAGTACATAACAATGTGTACCTTTTTGGATCATTATTTCAATGCAATTTCGATCAATGTGTAGTTTTATCGCGAACATTTGTTATTATTTTTTTAAATATCTTTATAATTACACAGAATTATACTTAGTGAATAACATAACACATGTCAGAAAAAACAATAATATATTATTTCGCAACACATTTAAACTTAAATAAGTAATAATAATAAGAATACAACCCTCAAAAACTTTATCATTGGAGTCATTTGATTCGACAGTTTCTTTTCTATCCTAAAAGGTCTCGTTTACGTAATTGCTCGATATACGTTATATTTTAAGATTCTGTATAAGAAATGCAGATAAAACTATAATTAAATACTAAAATCAATGGAGGAAAATTAGATAAAATGAATCCCTTAGTCATAAAAAAAGTTTTGTAATTAAATATGAAGTTGGATGCCAATGTGAATATATAGTTAAATATAATTAAAAAAAATCAAATCTAACGCAATTTTTACTGAAATAAACCCTTTACTAATAATATGGTATGCTAACAAATTATGAGCCTTACATACAAAAATTCTCATTTTTAAAGAACAACTTAAACAACAAACTTATTTATGTTTAAAAATGATAAATTTATTAAAATTTATTTTATTTACGGTAAAATATTGTGTTTAACGCGCACCGATACATCCAAACTGCGCTTTTTAAAAAATATTACGTATATTCACCGTATAACGCGCAACCCAATTTGAAGAAAAAATCTAAAATATACCTGTACATTTCTTTAACTTTTAAAGTGTTATTTGGAGTGTTATCTTTAGCTGTAGAGAAAATAGTAATATTCTAGAACCCTTAAAGTACTTAAGAAATGTAATTTCTTTTAAATAAAAGTATTTAAATATTTGTAGGAGTTTAATTTTTTTATACTCATCTCTTTTTAATTTATTTTCAAATCTATTAATTTTATTTCCCGAGTATAATGTGCAAACGTAAATTTTGATCTTATTTTGTATTTTAAAAGCGCGTGTTATACGCCGGATTCAACGGTTCACATAAATAAGTCATAATTGGAAAATTTTGACCATGTTTCCTGAAGTAATATAAGAAATGTATAGAATTTGTAAGAGATGTAATTTTGAGATTGTATTTAAAAAATGAAGTTTTATGTATGTTATCTTTTTGTAAATTTTTACAGACTTATATATTTTATAAAAATAGATCAAAGTTTCAAAAAAGTCATTTTTTAATAAATATAGGGGGAAAACTAAATATTGACAAAAAATAAAACTAGATTTTATTCATAATCTGACAGAATTCCTAAAAGTGAGAGGAAAAAAATGTTGCGCATGCTCTGTTAAATATGTAGCTAAATCACTTAAAACTTATTACATCATCCAAATTTCTTTTGTGGCCGGTTAGGTGGAGTAGTTGGTTTTTCGCTGCACTTTTGTAACCAAGGTTGTGTGTTCGACCCCGGCCCAAGTCGGTGGATTTTCCTGATGCAGAAAATCGACAGCAGCCACGTCGTATGAATGTACGGCATGAAAAAGATCCCTTGAATGCCGGTTTAGCTTGGATGCGCTCCGCAAAATTCAGTTCTTAGATACAAATTTTGCATCGGAAGAGCTCAGGTTCATCCCTCTGGGAAAGAGACTGGGTGTCAAAATTACTTGCGGTAATGTGTATCGCCTAAATGGGGCCGCACTATAAATGATACCAGATCCTGGGGAATGTACTAGGTCTGCAAAGGTAGAAATACCAATATGCAGCCCCATTACAGATAAAAAACTCTTTCGTAATTATTAATAATTATTAGATATTTATTTTAATAATAACTTTTTAATCACATTACACACACATAAATAAATAAATAAACATTTGGTAATCGTCCGTTGGTGGTTAAAGTGATTTCTTGCAAAACATTGGTTTAAATATTTTTCCTCGAACATTTAAAAAAAAGAGAGAGAGAATAATTCTTTTCTCCCTTTTACACAAACTTGAGTGTAAAAATTCAAAATATCGAAAGTATTACTTGACATTTTTAAGGGTTGACGAACATATATTTATGGATTACTTTTCACTTTCCCGACACAACTTCTGAAAATACTGGTTCCAACTGTCAAGTAAAATACCCTGAAATTCGCCAGCACTTTCTAAAAATACGAAATATTTCTACTGGATACCTTTTCGCATTGGAATGCAGAATTTCTTCTAGTGAGCAAATGTTAACATGTTTAATACCTACCAGCTGTCTGGAAATACTTGTAGGTATTCCAGGCCAGAACTTTGTTATTCCTCCACATTCTTTCTAGCGTGACATAAATGGAAGAGTGTAACCGCGACATGAATGAGAGAAGTTGAAATAAATTCCGTTGCTGTGTTCGTTTTTGAGAATGTGAAACAAGAAATTTTCTTCTATAAATCCTTTTTGATATTATTAAAAGTTCACTTCCATCTGAGGACATTTCATTTCTCTGAACAGTTTACCTAAAAAAGAAAAAAAAATCACTTCTTGTGTCTGCCTTTTCTTTTTACTTAAATACTCTCTACTCGTACAACTGCACAATTATTAATACAAAACATTTTACTCTTGTTGATATACACTGATCAATATTGAAAATTTAGATTTACGTGCAAATATTTGCTTTTATTACAAGCATTAAAATAATGGCATAATATAAATGATACAAGCATGTATTATATGTAATGTTTTCCTGAAAGGATAATCTAATTGATAAAAAGAAGGAAAAAAATAATAATCGAATTAGAGGAAGTTGATAATTAACTAAAATTATAAAATGAAAACAAAATAAGCTAAATTAATCTTAAATTCATAATGCGATACACAATTGTAAAAAAAAAATTATTCAAAGAAATAAAGAAAAATTTTAATGAATGAAATTTATTTCTGTTTTTAAAATGACGTGTGAAGTATATACTTATTTTCACAGATGCAATCAAATATGATAAAGGCAAATTATAATCCATTTTATTTTTGCCACATTGCTTGTTAAATACATGGCATTAATTTTGAAAGCTATGCTTGAAATAAAATTTTTCAAAGTAATATGCACTGTTTTACTAAATAGATTAAAAAAGTTATCAATTAACATTAATGTATTTGATGTGATTTTTTTATTAACGTCTTAAGAGGTCTTGGTACCTTAAAAATGACTTAAATGTCACTTTTTGCATTTTATTTAGTTATATTATTTGCATTGTTATCTTCTGATTGATATGTCATTTTTATATGAATGAAAATTTGAAGTTGGAAAAAACTTCAATTGAAAAATGAAAACAAATTAGGGAAATCGACCACGCCTCCTTTTTAGATAAAAAATGCGTTTTCATAAATAAAAGCTATTTTAAAAAGTGAAATAATGACTAAAAGAAATAAGTTGTTACAAATAAGGCATGGTATTTTTGGAGTATTATGTTAAACTAATTTTTTTTTCTTTTGAGATGCAAGCATGATTTTTTTAAATTAAGGAATTTTGTAATAATAAAATTTATAATTTTAGTCCATATTCATTAAATGCTTCTCGTAAAAATATAAAACTACTATATTATGTGAGGCAAAAAACTTTCAAAATTGTGTTATGATAAAAAAAAATTAACATTTTTCCTTGAGTTTCCATATGTACTTAATAAATATAAATCAGTGTTTCTAAAACTGTGTAGCGCGCCCCCTGGGGAAGGCGCAGTGTTCCTACGAGGGGAGCGCGATCATATGGAAAATAAAAGGTTTAAAAAATAATTTTTTGGAATGAAAAAAATATGCACATTTACACTGATATAATTTATATATATCATCTAGTGATCATCAAAAATAAAACATTCCACTTCAAACGTTCATTAGCTATCTTTGATCCTATAACCAAATAAAAAAAGGCATTTTGTTTGCTTTACTATAATCACAAGATGAGAGATTTTTTTATTACGTTTTTTTTAACCCCTAAAATGCTACTTGTGACTATCATATATTTGACCTTCAAACTTATGGTATGTTTCACTCCATCTGTTTTTCTTTTAGGAAAGTTGTAAATAATATTTTTCTGTTTCTCGTTTTTTTCATGTGAATGAGCTACATGGTATATGGATAAATATATTGAAAACTTTGAAGGATTATTTGACCAACATACAATGCATAACGGAAAAAGTTTTAAGCAATTCTTTTTTAGAACTAATATCCATAAGTTTTATTGAATACACTTTTAACACGGGATCGGTCGCGCGATGCGCTAAGTCATCTGATGTTCACGAAATCGTTAATTCTAGGAAAACTGTTTATTTGTTACCAATGACCTTGACAGAGTATCCTCCAATAAGACAGTCTTAATGGGAACTAAAATGAATTTATTACATTTCGCCCTTTCTTTTTTTTTTTTGGGGGTTCAAACGTTTTTTTTACAATGAAGTTACTAGTTTTGGTCGAGTTCCCTGCGCGACCACTTTTGTTCAAAAATATTTTCTATGAACATATTTTATGTCCTTTATTAAGGACATGCAGATTTGGAACACTTTCATTCGTTTTATTGGATTTTTTCTCAAAAAACAAAGGAAAAATTGAAAAGTCCTTGAAAGTAGGTAAGTATATTTTCTCTTAATTAAATTATTCACTGGAAATGGGATTTTTATCGTGTATAGTAAAAATAATTATAGTTTAAAAACAAATTAAAAATACACGCTTTTATAGTGAATCGAACTAAAAAGTAAAAAAAAATAGAAGTATATATTACTTAAAAGTAACATATACAAAATTTAATACTTATCTTGTTAATTTGTACGGTTTGTAATTATAATAATGATAGTATTGTAGCTTTAGCACCCCCCCCCAAATGCATTATTATTGCATTCAATGCATTAATATTTGGGGGGGGGCGATAAAAATTATGATTGAAAATTGGGTCGCCAGTAGTTAAAGTTTGAGAACTACTGATATAAATGGTTTATATGCAAAATATATGGTTTGAATTAATAAAAAAATGCTGTAATGTTTAAGACAAAGAAGCAGCTAATATTTTAAAATGAAGTTTTATTTTTTTATGTTATAAAATTTTAAATGGTTTTTCTCTGATTGAGTTTTTTTGTATTCCCAATGCTTCTCCTTTTACAATTATTTACTACCAATCACTTCCATTTTTTACCGTGTGCTATATATAATGTATGTAGGGATAAATTTTGCTGTAAACTATATATATATATATATATATATATATATATATATATATATATATATATATATATTGGCTGTTTTGTCGAATTTTAGCATACATATCAACAGTTTATTTTTATCTCCAAAACTAATTCAGTTATTGTAAAATCAATCCCAAAAGTTATTTAAAACATCTTTAAGAATATTACAAGAAAATTACTGGTAAAAAAAAAAACAAATAATTACAAAAGGAGTACAATTTTAAAGTTTTCCAAATTTTCTTTAAAATATTTTTTTAATTTTTGAAATGATGTGAATATATTATTTGCAAAATTTCACGTCGTATATATTTTTTTTTAAAATAGGAACATTTTATGAAAAGAAAAGACATAAATAAAAGAAATGCTAAAAAGGTGCAATTAATTTGAAGCAAAATGGCTGCTATTGACATAATTTAGAATTTTTTTCCAAGCGATGAGGACGACACACAAGAGCAAAATTTCTGCTTTCTAAACATTATCTCTCAACGCTAAAGTGGGGATTTTGACTACCTTTTGTTATCAGTTGTCTACATGGTGGCCATTCAAGAACACACAGACTCGATAAAAGCAATACCGCCATGAATATATGATCATAAACAGTCGGTTATACTGCGACCACCTACATTTAGTGAAACAGTGTTATAGTGCGTCGCCCTACCAAACAATACGAGGACTAGAAGTGGAACCTCACAATTCAGAGCCTCTGTCAAGAATCGAGGAAGACATCTGAACTGGCACAACATTCTTCTAACTTTGAAAATACGTCAATTTAGATTTATTGTGAATGCTAGCAAAGTATTCAATACTACACTTAAGCACAATGCATATATGCGAGTAATCTTCAATGAAAATTCTTAAATTCAATTCAGTAGCACTTACATGAGATTTTAGCTTGACAAATCAACGAGGGATGCGTGAGCATTTTGGAAAGTTAAAAACAAAAGATTATTTTTTAAAAAAATATTGTTTGACTGAAAGTAAAACACAAAATACATTCCGACGTAGTAAAAAAATAAAATACATATTTACACTCATTTATTACACTTATAAATGTATCAGGTGCGGCAGAATGTATTTTATAATTAATTTAACAATACCAAGTTAAGAACAAGTTTAATAATTACTAGTCACCCCATGGGATTGTCAATTAAAATTTATGTAAAAAATAACACTTATCTTCACAGTTTTTACAGTTTATAATTAGTTTTTTAACTACCGATTAACAGTTACGCTATTCGTTCCCCAGTGCCAAACGTTTTCCGCGCAGGCGCGTGTATGTGATGTATTGGGGGGAGAGGAATACAGAAGCAAAAATAATGTCTGAAATAAATAAATCCTTTGCAAACATTGTCAAAGTCCTCTTGTTGCATTCCAAAGCCTCCGGAATTATTTTATGAATAGCAGTTAACAGAAAAGATCGTACTTCGAAAAGACGTACATATGCGTTCCGGAAAATTAACGCTTTGGCTTAGCGAGACGTTTATATTCGCCGTTGCTATTTAAGAGGTTGAAGTCGTATCGTAGTTTTAGCACCAAAGTATAGTGATATTGAATTCAATACATTGTTATTGTAAAAGGGGGGCGCGAGGAAATTCATGATTGGATATTGGGTGGTGAACATTGAAACTTTGCGAAACACTGGTTTAGCTCCATCAAAAGAAATTTTGAGAATTTAAAGGGGAAGGATACAGTATATAAAGGAAAAATTGCATTGAAAATAAGGCAGACTGTCGGATTTACATTGTTCCCAAAATAGCTATAATGTCTATTGACCGGCAACAACTTTCAAGAAACGCCTAATATCAGGAAACCTTTAGAAGGAAACTTGAGCCTAAAAGCCCCGATTCATTGTAAAAGAGAGACGATTTAAGGAGGTGAATAGGTGCCTTAAACTTCTAGAGAAGTTTTGCTTTTGTTGCATTTATCGGGTGCTGGCCTTCAGCTGACGTAATTCTGTGAAGAGTATTGGTCTCTATTTCTGAAGAATAAAATTCAAATTCCTATCCATTCAACGTACTTTACTTGTTGAAGAAATATTTCCCATGCCACTTTGCAATTTTTTTTTAAATACACAAGTAAAAATATCCTTACATTCTTCAAATCCATTAGTTTCATATATGTATTTATACACACACACACACACACACACATATATATATATATATATATATATATATATATGTATGTGTGTGTGTGTGTGTGTGTGTGTGTGTGTGTGTGTGTGTGTGTGTGTGTGTGTGTGTGTGTGTGTGTGTGTGTGTGTGTGTGTGTGTGTGTGTGTGTGTGTGTGTGTGTGTGTGTACTATATTGCCACACGCATAATTTGCTACAAGTCCCGATAGCCGAGTTGGCAGAGCGTTGGACTGAACTTCCTCAGGTCTCGGGTTCAAATCCCGGCTCCGGCAGATTTATCCAAAGACTGGAATTTTGTTTCCGTTTTTAATGTATTGTTTCTCTAGGTTCTAGATGAATCCAGATCATTCTTTAGAGTGCATACTGGGTATTTCTCGAATATTCCGAAGTGTATAAAAGCAGAGTTCATCGCCAGTTGGGCATGTTCTCAGTCCAGTGTTGTATCGAGCTCCCAGCGTTAGAATAAATCTAATTGTTTGTTTAATTGAACTGTGTACTTCTTTCGAACTCCGTGACAAGTTTGGTGGAGGCGCGGGGTACAATTACGTCAAACGTGGATAATAGTGACAACCTTCGCAGGAGCCTCCGGTTAAGAGGATTATCCCCCGAATTCGGACTGTTAAAAAAAATAGTAGGAAGAGGACAAAAATGCCGACCGAGCAAGAAGACAAGCCCGCTGTAGTAACACCTTCGTTACAGCAATGGAGGAGCCCATCGACCTTCCGAGGAGCGCCTGGGGAAGACCCTCTCAAATGACTTAAAGAGTACGATCGAGTAGCCAACTTTAACAAGTGGGATGACATGATGTGCCTGGCTAACGTTTATTTCTTTCTTGACGGTACTGCGAGACAGTGGTATGTCAACAACGAAGACGCCTTAGATTCCTGGGAAGCGTTTAAAAATGGACTAAGTGGACTTTTCGGTGACCGTCAAAAATATACCAGAAGGGCAGAAGAACAACTAAAATGCCGAGCCCAGCGTTCAGGCGAGAGTACACAGTCTTACATACAAAGTGTATTAGGACTTTGCCAAGAGGTAAATCCCTCTGATGAAAGAAGACGAAAAAGTGTCACACCTAATGAAAGGTGTTGCTGAGGATATTTATCAGGCCCTGTTGACGAGAGAAATCAACGACACAGCAAGTTTTATCAAATGGTGCAACTATATCGAAGATATGAAGCAGAAGAGAGTTGGTCGACCGAGATTTGAAAGGCTTCCAAACGTCGTACCGGTTGCATCCCTGACGGATGAGACTGATTTGGTCTCTCTTATTCGCACAATCGTACGAGAAGAAGTCCATCGACTAGTTAACCAGACGCAAGAATCTTTGGACTCCGATCCCCAATCCTTAGAAGAGATCGTTCAAGACGAAGTTGAAAGGGTTTTGGCCCCAGTGTCAACAAAACCTACAGAAACTAGACCACGACCAACATACGCCGCTGTAACCAGGAAATACAGAGCTCCTGTTCAGAAATTCCCACCTGAACCAAGAAAAACAGATGTGTGGAGAACGGCTGACAACAGACCTGTTTGTTTCCACTGCGGACGTCCTGGACATGTAATGCGCTACTGCCGAGAGAGAAAGGCTGTCTTTGACAACTCTCGAAACCGCCGACGGAACTTCGACGACGTTGGCACTGAAGAAGAAATACGCCGACCAAACTCTTCTCGCCGTTTTACGCCAAGTCCCACGAGAGGCCGATCCCCAATACGTCGTTACAGATCCCCGTCGCCATATCGCCGATCCAGTCAGTCGCCAGGCCGTAGGAGCGAGGAAAACTAAGGAGAGCGACCTTCCAAGGAGGTGAGGCCGCGTGTACTGGAAATCCTCCGTCGACCGCCAAGATGACTGGTAACCAACTAGACGTAATAATAGATAAGAAGCCGATACGTGCTCTAGTAGATTCTGGGGCATCGTTTTCTGTCATATCCGATAAGTATCGCCGATTTTTAAAGAAAAGTTCTGTTTGCTGATGCCAAGAGCGTTATGTTGAAAGTTGCGGATGGAAATTTTGTTCGGCCGATAGGGAAATGTGTTTTACGTGTCCGTATAAACAATCGAGAACTGCCTTTTGAATTTATTGTTTTATCACATTGTAGCCATGACGTCATCCTAGGATGGGACTTTTTAGAGGCGTCTCAAGCCGTTATAGACTGTGGACAAAATGAACTTGTTCTAGAAGACATCTGTCGAGACTCCACAGCGCCTGACGCCTGGAATTTGTATGCCACCAGGGACTATACACTTAAGCCGCATTCTTTAACTAGAATAACAGTATCAGGATATCAAACCCGAGGAGACATAAATGTAGTTCTAGATGGTAGCAAACTTTTGCTCTTCGAGAAAAATATTGCTACACCGTCCATGGTATCCACATATCGTAACGGAAAAAGTGATGTCTGGGTTACCAACCTGCAGTTCCGAAACCAAATCATCCCTAGAGGAATGTGCATAGGCCAAGCTGAGCCACTAAATGAAGGGCATCTATGTGTTATTTCCGACACATCGTGTTGCTTGGATGACCAGCAAGAAACTTCGGAGTCACAGATGAATTGTTCGTTAATGATGTCACCCGAGTTAAGTGACGAACAGAGAAATAAGCTATCCGAACTACTCCGGAAATTTTCTGGGCTTTTCACGAAGACCGACAAATCGAGCCGCGAAGACGAATGTGAAACACAGGATTTTTACTGGTGATCATGCTCCAATCAACCAACGAGCCTACAGAGTCTCGCCGACTGAAAGACGCATCATTCATGAAGAGGTTCAGAAAATGCTTGATGAAGGTATCGTCCAACCCTCTGAAAGTCCTTGGTCATCACCCGTTGTGCTCGTAAGAAAAAAAAAAAAAGACGGTAGTTGGCGTTTTTGCGTCGATTATCGCAAGCTGAATAGCGTCACGAAAAAAGACGTTTATCCTCTGCCTCGTATTGACGATACGCTCGACTGTCTGAAAGGTGCCATGTTCTTTTCTTCCATGGATCTCCGATCTGGTTATTGGCAAATAGAAATAGACGAAGCGGATCGTGAAAAGACGGCATTTATTACCCCCGAAGGCTTATACGAGTTTAAAGTCATGCCGTTTGGTCTCTGTAATGCACCTGCGACCTTCGAGAGAATGATGGACAATTTGCTACGCCATTTTAAATGGACTATGTGTCTTTGTTACCTAGATGACATAATAGTGTTCTCAGAAACTTTTGAAGACCATCTTATACGATTAAGACTTGTTCTAAAATGTCTTCAGGAAGCTGGTCTTAAATTAAATTCAAAGAAGTGTCTTTTGCTGCCCAAGAAGTAAAGATTCTGGGCCATCTTGTATCTAGTAATGGCGTTCGTCCCGATCCCGACAAAATAAAAGCCGTAAGAAATTTTCCCACTCCAAAGAATATACATGACATACGAAGTTTTCTTGGCCTTTGTTCATACTTTAGAAGATTTATTAAAGGTTTCTGTTATCTCGCCGAACCTTTGCAGTCGTTGCTGAAAAGTGGCGTGGAGTTTCATTGGGGTCCTGAAGAGGTGGAAGCATTTAACAGTCTTAAGAAAGCACTTACTTCGGATCCAGTATTGGGGATGTACGACGAAAGAGCTTCTACAGAAATCCATACTGATGCAAGCGGGTACGGTATCGGAGCTGTCCTAGTACAAATTCAGAATAATGTCGAGAAAGTTATAGCATACGCTTCTAGAACTCTGACAAAAGCCGAAAAGAATTATTCCACCACAGAAAGGGAATGTCTTGCCATCGTATGGGCTACCAACAAATTTCGGCCGTACATATTCGGAAAACACTTTACTGTTGTAACTGACCATCATTCCTTGTGCTGGCTCATGAATTTAAAGGATCCTTCAGGAAGGCTTGCCAGATGGGCCCTCCGACTTCAAGAGCATGATTTTGACGTAAAATATAAAACCGGTAAGAAGCATAGTGACGCCGACGCTCTTTCGAGAAATCCAGTGGAAGAGGAAACGGAAACATCAGACAAATTTTTAGCAGTCACGACGAGTATGAACCTTGCGATGGAACAGAAAAAGGATCAAGACCTTGCGAAATTAAAACTTTTGAGCAACTCATCCAAAAACGAAGAATTCAGATTTATCGACGGTATCCTTTGCAGGAAGAATTTTGATCCAGATGGAAAATTGTGGTTGCCAGTCATTCCTAAACATCTACGAGCAGACATACTAAGGCACTTTCATGACGCCCCCACCGCAGGACACCTTGGTTTCGCGAAAACTTATGACAGGATACGCAAGAGATTTTACTGGCCGGGAATGTACCGAAATGTCGTTCGGTATGTCATGCATTGTCGGGAGTGCCAAAGGAGAAAGTCCGTTCCTCAACGACCACCTGGACGTTTAGTTCCCATCCCTCCAGCTATAGCTCCTTTCCATCGCATTGGAATTGATCTCCTTGGGAGATTTCCAAAGTCTGCTCATGGAAACAAATGGATAATAGTCTGCACGGATTACTCAACACGATATGCAATAACAAAAGCCTTGCCGACAGCCGAAGTCGACGAAATAGCGAAGTTCTTACTTGAAGAAATTGTCCTCAGGCATGGAGCTCCTCGAGTAATTATCACAGATCGTGGAGCCGTCTTTCGATCCAGACTTGTTTCCTCTCTCGTCGACTTGTGTAACATTGATCATCGTTTCACAACGGCGTATCATCCCCAAACAAATGGACTGACGGAGCGCTTCAATAAGACCTTGGCCGACATGTTGTCAATGTATGTGGATGTAGAGCAGAAAAATTGGGATGAAATTCTACCATTTGTAACCTTCGCTTATAATACCGCTAAACAAGAGACCACAGGTTTTACGCCGTTCTATTTACTTCATGGTCGTGAAGCGGAAACGACACTAGATACAATGCTACCATTCTGTCCTAACGATTTTGATGACAATAACATCACCAAGATAGCAGCCAGAGCCGAAGAATCACGACAGCTAGCCCGAGTGCACACTCTGAGAGCTCAAGACAAATATCGTCGACGTTACGATTCCAAACACCAAATGGTATCCTACGCTCCCGGAGATCTCGTATGGGTTTATACTCCAGTGAGAAAAGTTGGTCTCTCCGAAAAACTCTTAAGAAGGTATTTCGGACCGTATCAGGTGCTACGCCGTTTATCAGCCGTGACTTACGAAGTACAAGATTTTGATCCTGCTTCACGAAAAAGAAAACTAAGAGAAGTTGTCCATGTACTGCGTATGAAACCGTACCATGATCCCGCCGAGCAAATCGAAACCGAGGATATTCCTCCCAAAGAATCATACAAAGGACCCATCACTCGTTCCAGAATAAAGACCCTTGAACAAAATGACAGCGGGCGCTGTCTTCTTTTTCGAGGGGAGCAATGCCACACGCATAATTTGCTACAAGTCCCGAGAGCCGAGTTGGCAGAGCGTTGGACTGAACTTCCTCAGGTCTCGGGTTCGAATCCCGGCCACGGCAGATTTATCCAAAGACTGGAATTTTGTTTCCGTTTTTAATGTATTGTTTCTCTAGGTTCTAGATGAATCCAGATCATTCTTTAGAGTGCATACTGTTATTTCTCGAATATTCCGAAGTGTATAAAAGCAGAGTTCATCGCCAGTTGGGCATGTTCTCAGTCCAGTGTTGTATCGAGCTCCAAGCGTTAGAATAAATCTAATTGTTTGTTTAATTGAACTGTATACTTCTTTCGAACTCCGTGACAATATATATATATATTAAGGGAATGTATCAGCAGAGAAAAGGTGCAGAAATTTTCAGAAATGCTATTTAATTATCCTCAGTTTTAAATATATTTTCCTTCTTATTGAATTACGCATGATTTATCTATAAATAGATGGTTCCAAAATACTCGTAAAAAAGGTCACTCGTTTAAACCATTGTTTATCTCATATTAGAGTGTTAATATGAAAGCCTTTGATAAATAAATAGTTATGCATTGATGAAAACAAGTTTTATTTTTACAGCACAATGAATTGCAAATTAGATTGAAAGATTACAATACATATATATATAAATAAATAGTCGTTTAAAATATCCATTCACAATTAAATTAAAAATGTATTTGATGTAGACAAAACAAATATTTTAATACAATTTAAATTATGAATAATACTATTTAAAATTATGTGAATTTAAAACAAAAATCACAAGATTGTTGTATAGAACGTTCCACAAACGTTTCAGGTTATAAAAGTAACTGAATATATTTCAGCCGCAGCATTGAAAAATAAGAATTTACAAAACAAGAAAAAATGTACAACCAGATCTAACAAATAATTTTCCAGTAATTGAGTTGTTTTTGTTTTTTAAATTGGCATAAGTCACTTAGTTTTAAAAGCTAAAAAGTACCCTTTTTTTAAAAAAAATCCATATGCAGCGCAGTATGTCCTTTCTGAACGTAAAAAAAGAATAATTAACTGTGCGAGTTTAAGATCAAAATAGTCGTTAACAAATGACGCCGTATGTACGTGCCCAAGAGCTCACGGAAATCATGTGATCGTGACGTCACATGAATTTAGTCCATTGATAAGGAAACTGGGATCCGTCCATCCCTTCGGGAAATTAGAAATGGCTTAGCTGGGGATGGTGAGCGTGGAAAACAGTGGCAGGAACCAATGGGGTGACAGGCGCAAGACTGTTGGAGAGAGGCTTTGATTGGATGTTGGGTTGATTTATTGATTGATTGAATATTAACGTCGCACTGTTCAGCTACACGAGGGCTTTGATTGGATGTTGGGAGTGAGCTTCGAAAGTTGGACTTGGGAATTTGAAGATTAGCAATTGATGATTAAAAATAGAGAAATTTAACAGGAAAAATTTTAAAAAGAGAAGTTAAATTTTTAGCAATAGAAATTACAAAATAATGAGGTTAAAATTTATGTATCATAGCTTCGAAAAGAAGCAAAGCCTTAGTTTTGTCATCTTCATTATTTTTTAATTTAGGTAGTAATTGCAAATTTTCGGGTGATCTTTTTAAAATATTAGAGATTATGCTAACCAGTTCAATTACTTGAGCTAGGTCAGAATTATTATTTTCTTTGAGCTGGATTCCGTGGAAATCTTTGTTATTTGAATTTTCATTTGTTTTTTCAGTTAAGTTTACAACTGGGGGTTCCGCTAACAAAAGTGGCATGTAATTTACGGAGTACCTATCACCAAATAAGGGACGTACCTCGTAATCAGAATTAATAAAGATAAGATCATAATGGATGGGGTGACATAAATTAAGAGAAGAGAAATATAAAGAAGGCGTAATTAATGGGCAGAATATTAACTGCTAAGAAATCGCGGCGAACGCAGTCCACGCACTGAAGAAAAAGCTGCTCTGCTGACTGCTATTTGGTTGGACAGAATAAGCCAACGCAGAAAGTGCGCGTGGAAAACAAAATGGGACGTTCTGAATGGTCGAATGTCCCGAGAAAAAGGAGATCTTAGAAATGAATTTTAAGAGTCCACAGAACAGGGAAGGGAAAAAGGGGAAATAATATAAATTTTGAATAAAATTTAAAATGAACCAACTTGCACAATTGCCTGTAATAAAAAAAGGGGGGCAGGCCAAAAATAAGCACGCTAGACAGTCCACGGTATAAGAGCTTATGAACGCAAGGAAGTCAGATACGTGATAAAAACATGGTAAAAATGTTAAAAAGGAAACAAAGAATACCCAGCTTTCAAAAAAATGTAGCAGATGTTCCAAGAACGATTTATTTAGTTGTTGTGTGTTTATTACTGGGATACATACGAAAGACGTGAGATAGAGGAACAGAGACATATAACACAACCACAGAAGAATACAGATTTTATTACAAACGATGATCCCAGCATATAACAAGATGAAGTGCGCTGTTTTTCCTTTCGAGACGGGAATTCATTACAGGCGAAAGACCGACTTCTTTCCCGAAGATACAACCAAGTCTTACTCCGGATTCGAACCCACTCGATTACAAACCGAGGGTTATAGCCAACATACTGGCTCGGCGACAATTTATTTAGTGATTTCTGGATGTGAAACAAATTAAAAGCAGTACTAGATAGAAAGAACTGGGCCTCCATCTGGTGGCCGGAAAGGGAAACAGAAGCGATAACAGCCGCAAAATGGATCCACTAACAATGTTAGCCAAAGAAACACCTTCTCGCTCATATTCCTGGCAATTAATGCAATATGGGTTTACCTGTCTTTCCTTTATCGCGCATTATTGACGGGTGGGGTGTTCCTTTCCTCACTTCTGACATCTTGGTTTAAGGTGGCAGTTTTCTGCCGTGTGAAAGAAATTGTTGCAGTTGAAGCATTGGGTAATTCCTCGAATGAGGTAACCTTCTACTCTAACTTGAATGTAAACTATTGTTTAAAGGTCGAAATTTTTTTGATTAATTGCGTTACGGGGGGAGGGTGACTTGGAAAAATGGGAGGGTGGTCTTAATTTTTTTGGAGATTAATTGGGAAACATTTTCTATTGTAAATCCATCTTCTTCAGAATCGGATTGAATTCCATGAATTTTAGTAAAAAATGGGTAGTTCTTTAATGACTATTTTGATTGGTTTTACTGGCTTTGGTTTAAGGGAAAAGAATTCAAATTCCTTGTTTCCTTCTAGAAATTTTGTAAGAGCGTGATACTCTTCGATGTCGTTGGCGATTAGTTTAATGAAATCTCCTGATGTTTTGTTTGTAATTCCTGGGAGTTTTTGGTAAATAAGTATAAGCTAGTCCCGACATTTTCCTTCATTTTAAGATGAATTTGGGGAGGGGACTTGGGTTTTGGGATCACTGTTTCATTATTTTCCACCGGTACAACTTGCTCTTCATCATTTTCAGATTCAAGATCTGAAAAACTATTGTTTACTTTGACTGGTTCACTAATTATAGGAGAGACAGGTCTGGCTGTTTTCTTGGGGAAGACAAAGTCTTCCGCGGAATCCTTTTTAATGTTCAGTTTTTTTCTTTTTCTTTTTATTTTTAGTATGAGCTGATTTGGAAGGGGTTTCTGAAAAGTTATTTAAATAGCGATTAGAATCACTATCTTTATGCTCTTCTAACAGCAGTGTGTGTGAGGGGGAATGCAGTAATTACCTTTGTAATTAAAAGTCGTACATGGGGAGGAGGCTCACTCACCAATGCATCCTTTTTCTTTTGCGCATCATCAATAGAGGCTCGAAGAATGACCTTCATCTCTTGGTTGTCATCGGTGTCTCTGGTAGATTGACAAGTTCAGCGCAGCGGCAGATAACAATATCAAGTCCTTCGATTTCTGGTGTGAAATCCTGCTTCACTCATCGCAGCCATTTAAAACATCCAGTGACTCAGTTTCCATTCGCGACATCCTGAACGGAAATGGTTTGTATATCAAGAGCTCAGAAAAACACGTCTGCTCTGGTCGAAATCATAGCGTCCTCTCATCCAGTAATGAAGATGAGAAATATGATGATGATCCAGAATCAAAAAATTATGATCAGTAATAATAATTTCTTTTTCTCTTCTTAATGTTAGCCTTTTTTTCTTAAAATGTACCAAATAAGTCTAAAAACCACAAAAAAAATATCCATATCTTCATTTTTTTTTTAAAAAAAAAGGCTCTCGCAAATAGTCGGATACTTAAATTTATCTTCAATGAAACACGATTTCGAACGTAGATGACGCTAGTGACATACGTTTCTAAAACAAAGGACATATTTGGAAGTATTCAATATTTTAAATCCCTATATAAGGTATGAGCAAAATACCACTGTTATGTATAAGAATTTGAATTCAA
>BMAU01006684.1:0-85000 GCA_019973935.1 Trichonephila clavipes
GTGAATCCTATCGGGTCAAAAATAGCGATGAGCAAATGAAAGAATTCTTCTTTTAGAGACTTCTTTCGATTCTGTTTCTCTGTATGAGATGGAAAACGCGCGCGTATCTTCTTTCACATCCCACATAAGTCTAAGAACTAGTATTTCTTGTGGGTCGGATTTCTGTTGATTATCTTGAAAGTCAAAATTTGATTCTATATATCGCTATGTCGCAATCCACGTAAGTCGAATTTACCCAATGCTAACAATTCTGTGGAATCTCTTTTAAAAGATTCAAGTTCTTCGGAGGAATCGAAACTCGCCACACAGTTGTCAACGAACATCCAATCTATCAATTTTTCAGCAGCCTTTTCCAAAGGTTCAGGAGCCTGCTTAAAATGATGGTTTAATACTGTCGCTAATAAAAAGGGACTGCAAGAAACGTCAAAAGCCACTCGACGATGTCCGTAGATAACAGTTTTCTCCGAATTACCACCTTCCCACCAGAAGAAACGTAAAAAGTTCATGTCATTTTCGTGCAAAGATATCTGAAGGAAAGCTTTTCGAATGTCAGATATGACTCCGATTTTTCCTAAGCGAAAACGATTTAAAATTGCTGGTATCATTTCTATCAAATTGGGTCCCTTTTCTACGCAGTCATTCAAAGAACAAGATTTTCCATGATGGGCTGACCCATCAAACACAGGACGAATCTTAGTCGTGGAATTTTCCTTGAATACAGGTCTGTGTGGCAAATAATGAAATTTCCCACCAATTTTTGGTTCATCTTGTGCTATCTTTTCAATAATGCCTTCCTTTTCCCAGTCTACAAATACTTGTTCATAATCAATTAGTCTGCCTGTAAATTTTTAAAGTTTTTACAGTTTTCTCCAATCTTCCCTTAGCTAAGGTGTAGTGATCCTCAAGTTTTTCATTCCCTTCTATCCACGGAATACTAACGATGTATCTACCTTCATCATCTCGAAATACCGTATTCTCAAAATGTTTCAAAGCAAGATCTTGTAATTCTAATTTCGATTTCTTTTCACTGGGATCTTTTATTCCTAAAAAATCCAATTCCCAAAGATCTGATATTTTTTCTCTGTTCGAAAAAAGAGAATGAACAAGAAGTGAATTCTCTAATTCAAATTTAGATTCACAGCTTAATTTCCCCATAACTGTCCATCCTAATCGAGTATTCACAGCTGTAAGCCCCTCAGAAAGTTGTTTTACCTCACTAGTAAATAATTTTCCAATTATGTCAGATCCTAACAGAATATGTATTTCATCAGAATGTTTTTCGAAAAGGCAAAGTTTGTTATTTGCGGACGAATCACTAATAAATATATTATGTGCTGCCAATTTTTGTAAAACGCGAGAGTCATTAATTCTGGAGATTCCTAAGCAAAAGTTTTTCTGATCATTAACTTCCATTATGAAACAATATTTTCCGTCATAACTGTGCAAGCTGATTAAATACTTATTATGCACTTCGGTCACATTGTGTCCTCCAAAAAGTCCGTGAGTTGTTGTTTCTTTCCCAATACTTTTTAAGCCTATAAATTTTGCAGCATATTCTGAAATGTAACTTTTTTGGCTACCAGTGTCTAATATCACTCTCACCAGTTGTTTGGAATTTCCATTTTCTATAAAGACAGCTAATGTTTGTAAAAAAAACTTCCCCGGTGTTTTGGTTAGCTAGATCGGTAGACGTTGACCCTATTTCTCTTTTCAGTTGCTTAAAACAAAAAAAAAATTATGATTTAAACCGGAACAAATTTCACATTTTGTTTTATTTATTGGGCAATTACGCGATAAATGCTTTGCGATTTTTAAACAGATGAAACAAGCTCCTTTTCGCAATAAAATATTCTTCCTTTCTTCTAAAGACATATTAATAACGTATTCGTATTCATTCGAATTATGAGTCATGGAATCGCAAAATATACAGATGAGTTTTATTTTGTCTTTATTTTCTTTAACAGGCGCCGTTAGTAGTTCGCTTGCAATATGAAAACTTTTTGGTTTTGTCGTTTATATGATCTGGGTTCTCGAGAAAAATTTGATTTCGTTTCCTGTATACGATTGCATAATTCAAAAGATGATTTATTTGCAGTACAAGTCTGCTTTCGTGCCGTCAAGGATTGCGTAAGAAACGAGAGCAACTGCTGAATATCTGAGCCAGAATCCTTTTGTTGTAATTTATTATAATCTAATACCAAGTCAGTTGGAATAAGTTTTAACAACATGGGGCACAAAATTTTTCCATAATTCGCGGAAGATACGCCTAATGAATTTAAACTTCTTAATTGAACATTACAGTTATCAAAAACAAATTTCCGAAAAGAACGAAGGTCATTAGAACTTTTTAAAGGCTGTAATGATAAAATTTTGTTCATATGTGCTTGAATTAATATTTCCGGATTAGCAAATCTGTTTCTTTAATAATTCTACGGCTTCTTCATAGGCCTTTGCCGAAATTGGAAAACCTTCAACAGTGTTTACAGCAGATCCTCCCAAATGCGCCTTCAAATAATTAAACTTATCGACTTTATTTAAAGATAACCATTTTGTGTGTGTGAAGCGTCATCTCCATAGAATCGGGTGACATGATATTTTGGGACTTTAATGCGAATGTTATCAGAGTTCCGAAAATGTTCATCGTGTGATTGTGATAATGTAGTCTGTAAGAGGAGGACGACGTAACATGGGGTTTTGAAAAATCATTAATCTTCTTTTTCGCACGAGACAGCCAAAGTAACCCTTTTTCTCTATATTTTTCGGCAATTTCAAATTCACCATCGAATTCTTCGGGCTGAAAAGGGGGTTCCATTTGCTAATCAATTAAAGTTAAAGGCTCAAATTTGATGCACAGAATTTCTACCAGTTCACATAATCTACCAACATTTAAATCAGAATTCGATAATTCAGCTTCTAATTCATTAACTATCTTAGTAACAGCTGTTCTCAATGATTTTCGTTTGGTTTTTAACAACTAAAATGATTGTGCTTCGGCCATATTTAGTATATTAAAATAATCACAGCTTATACTCCAAAACAAGTTCAGATCCACTTAATATTTTCAATAATTCTACTAATTTCAAAACATTTCAATAATTTCTAATGTTCTAGTGTTCAAAAGTTAACACAGTTCAATGTATCAGTTTCAAATATAAAAGTTCACCATTTATAAAATATTTCTTTTTCCTTTCGATTTTCAAATATTCAAATAAAATGTAACATATACATTTAATTATAATCAACATTCAAAAACTAACTTTTTATTTTATTAAATTCTAGTTCAAACTTCTTTGCTTTCAAAATTCTAAAACTATTTCAAGCTCAGATCCCGGCAGGGATGCCATATGAAAAAATTAATTTTCTATTTCACAAATTCTAATATAAGAATAAAGGTATCACTTACCTTATTCTTCCGTTTCTAACGCCCGGGATGAGCTTGACCTAAAAGATTCGATTAAATAGACTCTTAAACAAGAGGATGATAGTCCTTTTTGATGCAAAAAAGATTTAATGGATAAGGAAAATAGACAACTGATACATTTCACGTTCGAATTACAGGCTCAACTTCTACTACTGACAAACGTAAAACAAAAAAGAGGAATGCGCTTATAGCGCCACTCTAGTTAAACTACAAGTTCGTTAGCTCCGTTCGCGACACACGTTATACCATCATCCAGAATATGTTTGATTGGCACATGCCCACCTGTAAATATTTCTGGGGCAGCATATTTTTCAAAACTCATATCTAACGAGGCTTCTGTATCCTTAAGGACAGGCATCTCAACCTCATTCTCTTTACTTTTAATTATACATGGATTAAGTGAAAAGCTTTCGGATTTACTTTTTACTTTATTTATAGTTTTACAGCTGTGTTTCTTTAATTTAAGAAGTATTTCTAATTCATAAGTGCTTAAAATATATCTTTCATTTAAATCAAAGTATTTGCTGACGCGTGACGTGCTAGTTTTTAACCTTTTCTCAATTATCCTATTTAACATTTCTCTAACGAATTCTTCTTCGTAATTTAGGCTATTTACAATAAGATTTTTAAGGTCTATAATTTTTAAATCATCAGTTACTTTTTCACCTAATTGTTTTGCAATATATCTTAGTTCTGCTATTCGACCTTTTCCTAAATAAGCCATTTTTAGTCAAAAAGTTTTTACAATAAAAATATTTCAAACTTCACAGTTAAAATGAATGATGTATCACTTATACACTTTTTCTTTGTAAAATAATAATAAAATAGTAAAATTCAAAATTGGTAATCATTAATAGCAAAAATCCAATACGTATTTGATAAACTAATATTCATAAAAAAACAAAACAAATTGCAAAGTATCAAAAGCAACAAAACCTTCTATTTTACATACAAAATAGCTTATAATAAATATCTAATGTTCATTTTTTTTTTTGGAAAAAAAATCATTTCTTGTGAAATGCTCATAGATTTTTATGAAACCTTTCTTACTCAATTCTAAAAAACACACAGGAAATGCAATGAATAAAATACACAGTATTACATAATCATGCTACTCACACAAAAAAAATCTATGTACTTAACTAAATAATTTCCGCTATTAAAAGGATGTGACTCATGCAAATTTAAATATATATATATTCAAATATAAAATTTGCTTCCCTAAATTGTATGCTTATAAATAGAGAATCAATTACAACAACATTAAAACAGTTAAATCTCAATACATAGGATATGTAATGCAGTTTAGTCACCAAAATTTAAGACTTCAAAATACAAAAAAAAAAATGCACAAGATGTGATTTAAATAATTAGGCCAGATAGAAAAAGAAATCGTACCTGAAATATATTTTTGTAGATCCACACTACGTAGTTAAGATTTCTGGTTTCCGGGCGGCGCTTCCAAGACCAGGTTGATCTTGTATCTTCTTCATTCCTATTTCAGGAATTCTTTGTAGACGGGGCGGCGTTTCTTTTAAGACCAGGATAGTCATATGTCTTTTTTCTTCTTGCAGGAATTATTTGTTGACACGGGGTGGCGTTGCTCCTAAGACCAGGATGGTCTAAACACTTCTCGATTACCGGGGCAGCGTTTCTTTTAAAGACCAGGATGGTCTAAATAATTTTCGATAGCAGGGGTGGCGTTTCATAAAAGACCAGGATGGTCTAAATACTTTCTTCCGTTCTGTGCAATCAGGATTCATCCATTATATCTCTAGCCAAAAATTATATTTGAGTAATTATTCATCTCCGTCGGTGCCTCCATTAAATAGGCTGTGACGTATGGAGAACGAAAACTCACAGCCAGGCTAGAGATATAAATATGTACAATTTATTAACAAGAGCATCTAAACCGCCATTTTACATCCAGAGCACGTTTCTGTCTTCTGCTCCCAGACGGGACCCTAACAACGGTCCTCCCGCATGCCTTTCTTCTGGACGAGTCTATCTGGAACGTAGGGGAATGGGATTCCAGGAAACCTTTCTCCCCCACTTCCTCAGGCAGCAACACCATTCGCTTCTGGTCTCCGACGTAATCAAATGGTGCCGGTACAACATTCGCCACAATATTTAATCGTTTGAGAATGACAGCACAATCAAATTTCAACAATGAGTAACGAAAGATTAATTCAAAATGAACTCCGCAATTTTCAATAAAATGGCAACTGTAATATTTTATACATTATTTGATCATTTTATTATCATATTATATAAACATTATTACATTATCTATGTCTGTATACATGAAAAATAATGAAAACAATAATAATTCATTTTGTTTTAAATTTTCCCTCCAATAAATGTTTTTGTTTGTTTCCAAATCTGATATAAAGGTACATATTTTTATGTGCGGCCCGCGTGATTATAAAGTTTTTCTGAAGTGGCCCGCAAGGTCATTTGGGTTGGACACCCTTGCTTTAAAAAGAAAAAAAAGTTTTGACACAAGTCGCCAAAAGGGTAGCTAAGCCGCCAACAGGGCTATATTTGTTTTTCTTTAAATAATTAGTTTAATCAATTAATTTTCTTTAATTATGGTTAAATTATTGTATTGTCATCCAAAACAATCGTGTATATAAAATTTCAGCTCAATGAAGCGTTTTAAAAGGTATTTTATCAACGATTGAAAATTCCACCAATTTAAATAAATAAATAAATAGAGAGTGTGAGCTTATAGTAGGAATTAAAGAAAGAAATTGAAAAGGAACGTATTTTAAATTTCGTCGGTGACCGTCTCGAAACTATTGCGTAATTAGAATAACGCACACACACGCGCGCAAATTATGTGTTAAATAAGTCATTTTTTTATTCATTCATTAAAAATCGTACTGGTGATGATCTCGTCACAATTTTTTTTTTAAAAAATTTCTTTTGTATAAAGTGGAATTATTTACACAGTATCTTTGTTTAAAAAGAATGAATACTCTCTAATACCGAAGTAGGAAGCTGCTCGAGGATTGATGTTCACGCCACAGCAGATCCTTATTCAAAAGAAGCACAACACATCGAAATTCTAAAGGAATGATGAAATTTTTTTTCGAATTTTCAAAAATCTAAATACATATAAAAGCGGATGTTTGTATTATGAAATCGCATCACTCCGACATCGATCACTATTAAAATTGGTTGTGTGTGTGTGTGTGTGTGTGTGTGTGTAAGTGTTTTCTTTTTGTGTGTGTGTGTGTGAAGAAGGTTTTGTGCTATCCTCTTTGGTGCAGCTTCCCACCAGGTAGCGCTGCAGCATATCAACTTCTGTATCGTTCAATCAATCGCCAAGTTGCCAAAAATGATGCCAACTTGGCTCTATCGCCAACATTTCGCTATGTTTCCATTGAATCGCCATTATAATGTAAGGAACAGTTTTGCTTGCGAATCTTGCAATTTTAACATAAAATAAAAACAACAGAAAGTAATATTAACGCATTACACATCCAGATATAAATTATTTACACTATTTTAAGCGTTCATTACACAAAATGTGTAACAATGTGTTACTTTTGCTGAGCAGAGATCAGCTTAGGAAGGTGCTTTCAAAAATCGACACACAAGAGTGTTACGGCGCGTTATAATTAAAAAAAATCCTTTTTATCAGCTATTAGATCTACAGACTTAAAATTTAAACAAATATGGTTTTTTTTTTTGTTCAGCTGAGATCTGCAAAAAGCTTTTTTTTCAGTTCTTACTTTAGCTCACACTCTCTATGTATAGGGTGTTTTCTTAGAGGTATAGAACTTTAAATTGCAATAAAACAACGATGTATTATTCGATTGACATGAATTTTTTTCATTCGAAAGATAATCTTGTGGCATTACATTTTAAATATGATTTCTGGCATATGACTGCCACGGCTGGCTCGGATGTAGTCCAATCTGGACGTCCAGATATATATATATATGACAAACCCATGGGGTCACTGGTAATTAATAAACTTGTTTTTAACTTAGAATTGTTAAATTAATTATAAAATGCATTGTGTAGCATTGACATATTTATAAGTATAAAATATAAGTGTGAATGTGTATTTTATTTTTTATTATGTCAGAATGTATTTTGTTTGTTTACTTTCAGTAAATTAATAATTTTTTAAAATAATCTTTTGTTATCGACTTTTCAATAGGCTCACGCCCCCCTTGTAGAGTTATCACGCCCCCAGTTTGAGAAACACTTAAAAATGCTCACAAAACAAAATTTTTTTGAAATAGGGAACCAGCATATCAACTTTTACTGTAGAACTATTCCCGATATTGTTAATAGCAATAGAGCAAGTTGTGGAACAATTCATCCTATCTGTGGCATGTGGTTTTGAAAAATTCTTTTTTAAGTGTTTGAATCCACTCGAAGGCAAACAGTCCTCACAATTGAGATTTTTTTTAGAGTTATAGGTCTTCATTCTACCGAAACTTGACGAGTGGATTGAGAGCAGGGGGGTGGCCGCATGAATCGGGTTCTCTAGCTATAATTCTAAACGGAGAAGTGCATTCGGAGAGAAAGAAATCGGCAGAAGTGCTCAGTATACAAGTCTACTTCTTACAAAATTACAGGCTGTGGTCTTGATCACGAACTCGTGGATAGCGTTATCGAGCCGTGAATTCGAGTCCTGATGCTACAGAAGACCCGTCGTGTAAAGGGGATGATGCATTGTCGTAGCTTCGTGACGTTTGAGAAAATTAATGGTAGCGTAAGAGTTAGAAATTTTTAAAGACTGGGTTTATTTACGTCACAGCAATTAATTACAGTATAAACATTTATATTGAAGTTACTCAAAATATTGATCATTTCAATGGAGTTCAGAGTACGATATTTGAAGGGAGGAGAGGCAACGCACCGTTCTCTTCGGTGTTTTCCAACGGAATCCCTCTACTCCGGGGTCTTGGGATGGGAGCGGTCTCTTTCTGACTTCGAATTACATCCGGTGCGTGGGCAGAATGGGATTATTTCCCGGTCAAATAATTTCCCCCGCAATATTGAAGGATGCACGTGTGCCTAGGAACGCTGTTATCGTATCCGAAAAGAGAAACCGATTTTTCAGACTCGAAAACGTCACAGACTCCCGTAGGTATGGTGTGGTAGTTTGGAGAAGGTTTGTCATCTCAGGTGTCGTCCTCGTCACTTAAACATGTTTAAAATGACTAGGTCCATAGCCCTCGAGTTGACTTCAATTCGACGTTTATAAACACTCCCTCACTTCCGAATTGCAGTGAAATGAAATATCGTTCTGACCCCTAGCTTTATTGGCATTAGTGGACAGACAAGACTGAAACAACCAAAAGGTAGAATGTCGATTTTAACACTCGGTGTTTCCAACTACTTTATATATTTGTATATTCTTATGCTAAAATATTTACTGTAAACTTACGCTAAAATAAACTGCTATCAAAGCGAATAGATTCAAAGGTATATACATTCAATTAGATGCATGGCACAAGTCTTGATTCCGAAAATTGTTTGGTCTCTTCTTTCTCTCTATACGTGCCTATATTTTCGTCTCGACTGTTCTTTCAACTTTCCCCCATTCATTTAACTCTTTTCAGCAAATCACTAAATAACACACACACAGGGGAGGTTTCTGGATTCTTTCACTCGCCCACCCCGTTTCTCTCCTTCTCTCAGCGAGGCTCATCTCATCAACGCCTCTTTTAGAAAGAGGCAGAGAAGAGTGACCGTCAACAGTGCGAACCTTGAGAAGTCTGGGGTCAGTGAACGTGACGTCAAGAGGTAAAATTGCGTCATCAAAAATGACTGATGGATGATTTCCAAAGAAGCCGAATCGACCCTCTGTGCAGAGTGAGAGCTTCTATTCTAACATCATTCTGCACCACAACCCAAACTCGAACAAGCCATTCGACTGTTTTTTTATTCTCACCAGGTCGGGAGTTTGAGGCTTTGTGCCACCTGACGTATAGAGGAGCTAATGCATGTTTAGTTTATTGGGTTCAAAGTCCTCACATTAACATCATATGAAGGTTTCGAGAGGACAATACATATGTATATATACTCGTAGTAAAATTCACTATATTTCTCACTGGGATCCAAAGGGGGAGGGTCATAACTCTACTGGGGGGTGCGAAAAGTCGAAAATAAAAGAATTTTTGAGAAAATTATTAATTTTTATAGAAGGTAAACAAACAAAATGCATTCTGACATACTAAAATACACATTTCCACTGATATAATGCACTTCTAAATGAATCAATGTATTTTAAAACTAATTTAACAATACTAAGTTAAGAACCATTTTAATAGTTACCACCTATACACAATTATATCCAAAAACTGTGAGAATTTCTAATTCATCCCTTAAAAGTTCGGTCTCCAATGCCACCGTTGTCCACGTGGGCACGCATTGGAGGAGGCGAAAAGGAATTAATAAGAAAATACTCTGAAATAAGTAAACCCTTTTTTAAACACTGTTAATGTGTCCTTTGATTGCATTCCAAAGCTTTCGGCATAATTTTATGGATAACAGTGCACAGAAAAGATCGTACTTCGGAAAGACGTATAGATACGTCGGAGACAATGAACGCTTTGGCTGAGCGAGTCGTTTATATACGCTGGTGGCACTTAAGAGGTCAAAGACGTATGGTAGCTTTAGTGTTAAAGCATAGTGTTATTGAATTCAATACATTGTTGCTGTATGGAGGGGAGGGGGCGATGAAAATGATGATTGAAGAGTGGGTCGACGTCACCCATACTTTTTACTTTTACACATTCCGCTCTTAGTGGGTCGTCGGGGAGGAATTCGGACTCGATCGTCATTCGAGCTTGGTTCAAGATTACGAAGTACTGAATTATTTCAATCTCATTTGATTTTTATTAACATCGCCATTCGAAGTAACGCGAACGTTGTGAATCTCAATTTTGAGCCGCGTTCAAAAAACGAGGACAACACTCCCCCGAAATTCCACACAACAAACTTTCACACCGTAAAATACATTTATATTTCCAAACTTTTGAGGCTCGAGAGATGTGAAGTGCACAGGGTTCTATACCAGAGCTGCTGCACCAGGACTCGAATACACGACTCAACAGAAATAACGCTATCGTAACCTCTCCACTATCGGGGTCGGTCGTGTTGCTTCGAAGTACGACTCTAGTTGTTGCTGAGGAAAGAAGGAATGTTGCCACACATGGGAGACAGGTTGGACTTCCTTACCATAGATGGCGACACCACCTATCTCCACCTCCACAATTTAGGCATGGAACTAGAGGGAAAGTAATATTCTCAAGCCCCCTGCACTCGTGGTTTCGGCTGCGACCGCCCACAAGACTTTCGGACCCACTGATTTAACGAGCACGTATTCCGTGTGTACTCGGAGGGTATTTGGTGGCTTTGGGCATCGAACCCAAGCCTTCCGGTCTGAAGTCCGATGCTCTAACCACTAGGCTACCTACGGCCTAGTAAGCAGCCGTACAGCCTACTACGACACTAGTAAAACAACCTATCAACTTGAGCATCATAGCCCCAGAGAGAGTGTTATATTATTGTCTCAGTATAAAGCAACACAAGGGCTATTAGCAGAATCCCGATGGAACCGAGTTCCTTCAAAAAGGGCTTAGAGTTACAAGCTGATCCCCCGGGAACAACTACCCCCACGTTCATTCTTTATTGAACCAAATTTTAATTTTTTATAGTAGTACACAGTAAACAAGTTAAAGGCAACTGCACGATATACATACAGGTGGTTATCAAAATAACGGAAACACCTTAGATTTATAAAGATTTTTTTTATTAGTATGGTTGTGGGACCACGCCTTTGGTATGTAATACAACTTGCATTAGTCTAGGAATCAACTCATGCTGAACAGTTTTAGAGAAACATTGCACCATTCTTCCTGAGGATACTGTGAAAGTTCTGGTAGGGAATATTGATTCCGTACTGAACGCTCTAAAACAGACAACGATGGTTCGGTTATACTGAGCTTGGCCTTTCATCCATTCAGTGGGTTCATAAATGAGTATGAAGCTTGCTTGGGAACTTAACCCTGGAGTTCCACGTCAGACTGATCACCTGATTGGAACATCTACTCATGCACCTCAGGGCCCAAGGTCACGTATACTGAGTTCAGCACAGTAGGCTCTATCCCTCATGGGCTGTCGCACCACTAAGTTAGTTATATTGAGGTCGAGGGAATATCACACAAGGTAGATGTTTCACTTCATCAAACCAGGATTGGACAGGTTCCACTTCATGGTCATCCTCGAAAATTCAATCCCTTGCATCATAGGATGGATTTGGACAGCGAACATTTCTCTATAGTTCTCCCCAATGACCTTTCCTTTCAGGGTTACGATGGGTGCAGCAGAAAGCCACTACGCCCATATCATGGCAGATCCATCTCCATGCCTGACAGATGGAAGGAGACCATCTTGATCATTCGCTTGTACAGATGTCCTCCAAACGTACACCCATCCTCTTAAAGCTTAAAGTGTGAAAGGTGATTCTTTAGACCCTATTTCTTTCTTCCACCAAGTTTTGAGAGTGTGACACCACTGGTGACGACATTTGGTATTAACATATGTGACTTGTGCCCTACTATATAAATGTTCTGTTTATAAAGGTATCTTCTAACTGTAATCAATGACACTGAAGAATCCAGATGCTGATTGCTCTCTGCGGTCAATTTTTCTGCAGTTCGCTTTTTAAACATTACAATCTGCTTCAATACCCGAAGGTTTATATATGTATGCTGTCATGACGAGACACTGTACCTCCAGAAACACATAAAAGCTGGGACGTTTCGGTCACACTTTCTTCAGCTAGAAGGGCTCCTACAATTCGGCCATTTAGAAAATCTGAAAAAACCGACATTTTACGCTTTTGAAAAAAATTCGAAACTCACAGAACTTGAATAAAGCTATCAAATACTATCAGAATATATACATTTCTATTTCTAAAAAAAAGAAAAAGATAAGAAAGTAGTTATATATATATTGTGGCCGGAAAAAAATCCCAACACCAAGAAAGACTTGTGTTAGAAAAACGAAATTTGGTAAGCGTGTTTATGCATTTGAAAGATCACATAGATTCAAATTGGAAGACGAAGTGGAGATTTGTTGCGTTTTCTGATGAAAACAGATTCTGCCTTGTTGCCAGCGATGGTCGTGGGTTGAACAGAAGGTCAGGGAAACCCAACTGTTTGCTGCCTAGATACAATTGGAATCCTATTTGGGAGCCATTTCCTATATATATATATATATATATATATATATATATATATATATATATATATATATATATATATATGACAATAGGAGCACTCTCGTGGTTATCCCAAACACACCGACTGCAAATTTATACGTCAGTCTGGTAATTCAACCTATAGTACTGCCATTCATGAACAGCATTCAAAGGAAAGTTTTCCAACAGTATAATGCTCGCTCTCACACCGCTGTTGTAACGCACCATGCTCTACAGAGTATTGGAATCTTACCTTAGCCTGCGAGATCACCAGATCTGTCTCTAATTGAGAACATATGAGATATCATTGGACGGTAACTCCAGCATCACTCCCAGCCACCTCTAAACGTTACAGTAGTGACAAAACAAGCCCAATAAGCATGGAACTCCATACCATAAAATGACATTTGGCGCTTGTATGACACAATGCATGCTCGCTTGCAGGCTAGCATTTAAAATTCTGCAAGTTACACTTTTTGTTAATGTAGCAGCATTTAACACTTCAAGTGCCTTTCCTTGAGCTTAAGTCAACCTGTGATCTTGAAAATTTAATCAATTAAACTTGTTAGCTGGACGATTGCATTGACCGAATTTCATGGCTCTACAATGATGTTTTCTTGGTGCATGTGTTGAGACTTTTTTCTCCGACAGTGCATTTTAATGCTCACGAAGCGTAAAAAAATGAAAAAAGAATATACATTATTCCAACGTTCTTACAAATGGAACAAAATAATAAAAATATCCAATATAAATACACCGTACAAACCTAAAGACAAAAGAAAAGAAAAACAGGAAATATTTTTTAAAAAAATGTTTGTAAACTTATTTTTCAGTTGACGAACCATTTTCTGTTGATACTTTTTTCACTTAATTTGTCCGATTTAAAACAAATGAATCTGCAACGGAAGGAGGATGATTCATTTAAGACCCCCTCCCTCCTTTTTTAATAAACATAAAGGAAAGAAGCAGCAATGAAAAAAATAATTGAATTTCATTGGAGATACTTCTTGCTATTTTAAAACAAGGAATTAACCTAAAACGAATACTCACACTGTTCACCAAAAGCTAAGCCAGGTAACTGTATTACATTCTGGGAGAAATATACATAGGGCTTGAAGATTGATCTCTGCACCAGCGTCCCGTTCCACCGCAAAATCACCGCTTGTGACTACATAAGAGTTGTAATCCAATACTATTTAAGGAATTGGGTTTCAGATTGTAGTGGCAATTATAATGCATGATTTTAGTTTAGAGTGAATGGAAGGAATTTTAACGATATATTGAAACCAGATTTTTTTTAGTACTTTGAGATGGGGTGACCAAGTGAAAATCCTTAGTCAAGAGACATGAGAACACTTAATGGTCAGCGTCCCCAACAGAATCCCAAAAACAGTTCTGTGAAGATTTAAATTTGAAGCGATGCAAATAAGCGTCATTTTGAGCCCTGGTCAAGTGACGAGAACGGCACATAAGCTGAAACTCTCTCTTCACAATACAACACTACGTCAATGATTATAACCCTAGAAGAGTGGTTTCCAAACTTTTTGACCGCATGGAACCCCTAGCACTAGAAAGTGTTTTTGTAGAAGCCCATTCCGTACACACACACACATGCTTCAAAAAATATATCTCAAAATAATATTTAAAGAAGGTCAGCATATTCTGGGCACTTTAAGTAAAAGCAATTAAAAAAATATTGCATTTATTATTAAAAATTATAATCCAATTTTTTAATATAATTTTTCTTATTAATAATATGAATTTGTGATTCAAGTGTCACTTATATCCATGCATTATTTAATAACTTGCTTTCTTTTCTTCACTCTAACTGTTGTCTATTGAGATGAAATGCAGTGAGTGAATATTAACATCGCAGCTAGAGATTAAATGCAATCGCATTAGTTATTCAAAGTTTAATTTGTTTTGTAGCCACTCACGTTGAGAAGCATATTTCACTTAAACACAATGCTATGAAGAGAAAACCCGTGTATTTCGTATGAATTTTCAACCTAAAATTTAGATGCTGTTCTTGTTAAATTTAGATTATAGCATCAAATCTATTGAGATGTGTTGATAAATTGTTTCTTCTTCATTATAGATGTTTTTACCACAAATAAAAAAAGGTGAATTTTCCATTTGAAAATTATTTGGTTTTGAAAGGCCTTTTGTTAACTGACGAGTAGAAATTGTGGAACTCGAGATGGTAAACAATGGAATGTTCTCGGTCTAATAGGAAGTATATATATATAGATAAAGCGTTTTAATATTAATTTATAACATAATACTATAATAAAAGTTAAAAAAGTGTTGCATAATAAAGTTATTATACACTGCTGGACAATTGCTAAGGACGGATCACAAATTGCTATGTAGCATAACATTAAGCTAGACATGAGGCCTAGCAGGATAAAATATAGTTGCCACACTGTTCAGACATTAGAATAAAGAATATTTATTGTTCTGGAAAGTACAAAAGCTGTGAAACATCTGAAAGAAAAAAATGTTCATTTGATCTGCGTACGGAGAAATGGAACAATGCATCTAAAAGTCAGCAGGCCCTTAAAGAAAGGTATCAGAACGGGATATGTCCACCGTGGAGTGTGATGCAACATTCCACACGTCGTACAATACTTTGCACAACATTATCCAGCAGCTGTTGAGGCAATTTATCCCATTCCTCTGTGAGTGCACGGATGAGGGTGTTCTTGTTTGTCGGAGGATAGTTTCGACCAGCAACTTGCTTCCCCAAAGCCTCCCACACATTTTCAATGGGGTTTAGATCTGGAGAACGTGCTGGCCATACGAGACGTTGAATACCCTCGCTGTCTAGACAATCCTGAACAGCGAGTGTTCGATGACATGTTGCGTTGTCGTCCATAAAAACAAATTTATCACCGACAGCACCACGGAAAAGACGAACATGAGGAAGTAGAACTTCATCAATGTTTCGTTGGCCCGTCATAGTCCCATTCGCAACCACACGTAGGCTCGTGCGGCCATTGATCATGATGCCGGCCCACACCATGATACTGCATGTCGGATATCGGTCCTTTTCCTGGATATTTTCTGGACGATAAGCAGTACCACTCTCGCGCCAGATCAATCCGCGTCTACAATCCGATGACAGACTGAACCTACTCTCATCTGAGAATAGTACGCATGCCCAGTCCAATTGTGATGCTCACGACACCATTGCAAACGGGCAGTACGGTGTTGTCTGGTCAATGGGACACACACAACAGGTCTGCGTGCGTATAGTCCTCCTCCCCTCAAACATCTGGTAACAGTTTTTCGGGAGATATGCTTTCCTGAGGCAGCAAGAAACTGATTTGCCACCTGCTGAGCTGTGGTGCGCCTGTTCCTTTTTGCTGATAGGACGATAGATCTGTCTTCTGCAGGCGTCGTACTTCTAACACGACCTCCCGTGCCGTCTACTACACATTCCAGTAGTTTTAAATGACTTCCACAGCCGTGAAACAACGCTGTGAGCGATGTCGAACTCCCCTGGCAACATCTGTTATTTTTCGCCCTTCTTTGATCTTTCAATAATTCGGCCACGCATAAAATCATCTATGTGATGTCGGGAAGACATGCCAAAAATTTTAAGTTCGTCTATTAAGTCTTTCCTGTAAAACTTTGACTTGAAACAACAACTGTCCACACGCGTCAAAACCTTTAAAGCTCTTATGAACGCTATTACGTGATGGACAGACGTGGAAAAAAATTTGCATACTCATACTTCTTCTTACTAATATCCCGCACTTATTCTAATTTTCCACATTTTGCTTCCTTTCATTTTGTGGTTGCTATGGATGATAGTGTTATCCGTCCTTAGCAATTGTCCAGCAATTTCAGTTTCAATGAGTAGGACGAGGCATAGATACTATAGAAACTCCATAGAGAACGTGAACCCATTTTGAATACATTCTTCTCGATATTTTCATTGCGACTCGTGGAACCCCTGGGTAGGTCTCATAGAACCCTAGGGTTCCGTGAAACACTGCCCTCGAGCAAGGGTGCAGAACCTTTATGGATCAACGCGCCATTTCTTAAAGATATATTTAATGAGGTATAGACGTGCCCTCTCTCTCTCTCAAATAATTTTGATTTGTGATTATTGGGAAAATAATAAAACTAATTGCTAACAACTTAAAACTCTTTATATTCTACAAAAAACATATTTTGTACTTTATAGTAGTAAATGTTTTACTTTTGCGTGTAATTCAAATTATATAAAGTAACATTTGCGGGATTTCTGCTGTTGCAGATTAGATGACAAATGTCTTATATTAGGATTGCAAGATGTTACTTTGAGCAGAGATTGCAGGCTGAATTGGAGTCATGCGCCAAATGGCTTCTAAATGAGTCATCACTGTTTTTCATCTCTGAAAATAATGATTAGCAGGTGTTGGTAGATGAAAGTAGGGTTAAAATAGCATGGCCCAGTTTCTTCAAACAGTTAAATGGTGTCTGGAATCGAATTCCATGCTTCCAAACTTTCATTACTAGCATTTTTACTTATATTGCTTGTTTATCTTTCTGTTTCAATCAATTACAACTTTCTCCTTTTTTCAACAAATTTTTGAATCCGCATTTAACTAGACTGAAAATCAATCAGAGTTGTGCATTTCAAATTTTTGATTTTTCAACCAACCAAATCGGGACGAAATTTTAAATGAAGTCTGTAGGAGTGGAAAGGTCCATTAACACCTGCTACAGGGGATGGTTAGTTCCCTTCCCCCTTGAAATGTTGAATGTGGAGATTCATCATGTGGTCAAGCTGGACAGGGGACGGAAATTCCCTTCCCCCCTTGGGGGATTGGAAAAGAATCCTTTCGGTCTTTGGGTACGAAGGAGCGAAGTCATATCCGAGTGTTGCTAACTGTATACTAACTGTTTTTCTTTAAATGTTTTTTTCTTTAAAATAAACCTTAATATTTAAAATTTAGACCTCATGGTTTTAATTTGTTTCCTTCCCATTGATTAGAATCAAACTTTAGTGGCGCAGCCGATAGACATCAAGCCTTAGTAGCAAACCCCACAGGAAGAACGTTAGAACCTGAAATTTCGAGTTTTCTGGATTCCCGCGTGGAAATGAATCAGGTAAGAGTTTTTGCTTGCAACTCCCTGTAATGTAAGACGAGAGAAATTTATAAAATTATACTGTGTTTAGCATCCATTTTATTAAGAGAGAATTTTGATTTTATTTTTGTATACGTCAGTGTACGTTTTTTTTTTTTTTGTTGCTCTGCATATCCATGCAGTCGTAAATTTTTTGAACGCCTGTTCAATTTGGGAAATTATTATACATCAATAAATATTTTATTATTTTTTGTTCCATATCAATGGAAAAAGTTTTAGAACATCAGTTCTAAAAACCAGAAAACCTAAAAATCGCTTACCCCTCTGTATTTCATTACATATCCATGCAATTGTAAGATTTTTTGTGAATGCCAGTTCAAATTAAAATTATTCTACATCAGTGTATAATTTATTATTTTGGCTAGTAAGGGTTAGAAAATCAGTTCTAAAGTCAGTTATTCCTGCATTCAGGATATTTGTGTTACACTCGGACAGACATAGTTCGAACATCAGTTCACGATTATATGTGTATTTAACATTTTTTTAAATACAATTTTATATAAGATTGTTGTTGATAAGTAACTACACGAATTACTTATTGTATTTCATGAGTGTTTTAAAAAACTTATTAAGCTATATATTCCAAGTTGCTATAATTTAATACGTTAATCTGTTAATTGTATTTATATTTTGATGCATTAATATACGCAATATAAATCGGTAAAATATACGAGTTATTAAAACAGTTTTATAATTGAAAATTAACGTGGAAAGATTGTATGTTTTTTAACGATACTTTATTTTTAATGCACAATAATAAATTCACGTCAGTGAATAACAATTGGGTTTATTGGAAAATTAATGCTAAAGAGTAATACTTATTTCATGTCAATGAAATTATTTTGTGTTTATGTACGCATGATATTTTTGGGATTTATGTGAACGAAAAAAAATATAATATCAGTTTAAATTGAAGAAAAACTACCGAATATATTTTGTAGTGTTCTATTATTCCTGCCAGGAATAGATTAAGTTGTGCATATCGGTAATATTTTAAGTGATTATTTTGTATCAGAAATATTTTAAGAGATTATTGTGTATCGGTAATATTTAAAGTGATTATTGTGTATCAGTAATGTTTTAAGTGATTATTGTGTGTCAGTCATATTTTAGGTGATTATTGTGTATCGGTAATATTCCAAGTGATTATTGTGTATCAGTAATATTTTAAGTGATTATTGTGTATCAGTAATCTATGAAGTGAGAATTTTTTAAGTGATATAATCAGTAATATATTAAGTTTTTATTTTATTAGTTATTTAAGTAAACTTGGCATATAGCGAAATATATAATACATTTATTTTGATTACTTCCTAATTCATTGAGTATTGAGTTAGCATAGCGGACGTTGTTTGTGTGTTTTAATGAAAGATATATGTGTGGTATTTAATTTTTGCAATTCCTTTTAGTGTTATTTTCGTCCAATTATTGGTTAGTTTCAGTATATTTAAAAAAAAATTCAAATTGCATTTTTGGGGAAAGCTAAAAAGCCTGAAAATAAATTACGTAACCAATTCCTAAACTTGATTTATAGTCCCGACGACTTTAATATATATATATATAACAATCGGATACTTTACAAATTCTCCTTACTTAAGGGAAAGGAAAAAAAATTACGACCAAAAAACTTCTTTATATGACGTAACATTTACAGGATTAGATTTCCCTACATCACATCCATTTGGCTAAGAGGCGAGGGGAAAACCACCGAAGTGGTAAAAAACCTGCCTATGTGATTTACTTAATTACTTATGGAACAAATGTACAACCATATTCTGACTTACACTTGACTCTTCGATCGCTATACAATGTTCAGGGTCAGCTACCCTGAAATGAAAGCCTCTTTAAGTCTAGTGAAGAAACAAACATCTACTGCATGTACAAATTCATTCATATTTTACATAACATTTTTATATACATCAATTAAAGCATCTGGCTCCTTAACATTCCCATTACATGCTTGCTGCGCTTGTTAGTATTAAATGTTAACCCTACCTAACTACGCCGCTTCCCAAGCCACCGGATGTGAGAAAAAATAATATACACATACATATACATACAATTTCAAACATTTTTCAATAAACCACAAACAACCAAAGGAATTGTCGCATCTTAGCGAAGTCATACATAGAAGTAAACAAATGCATTCTTACAAATGTTTTCTCCATATTTATACAAAAAAATTAAGACAAAAGCTGATTTTTCTCATCAAGAAAAAACACTCATTGTAGTGTCCACTTTTGCTTGGCTTCTTAACTTAAAAATCCACCCGTGACTTGCTTCATTGCAATAATTCTTCCAACCACTTGTTCGAAAAGAGAGAAAAAAAAAAGAAACGATGCAACCTGATTTTTTCCTTTGTCCTTTATTCACTCCTATCCACCGGATCTCCGTCTAAGGCTTCCATGCTGAGGCTCCTTCTCCTGATGTTGTTCTGCGGGTTACTGTCGATTCCATTGCTCCTCCGCTCCTCTGGTATTCCTTCGGGCTGTTTTACTCTGCTGCTTAGGTAGTAAGGACAAGGTCTCACTGCTGTCGACTGTTTAGACCGGATTGGTCTCTCAGCTTCCCTGTTGGTTCCGCTTATAGTTGTCTTTGTCTCCCGGGCCTTGTCATATTGTCCACTCCTTTCTTGCCTGCTCCCTTCTGTAGGTGGCTTGCCCTGCCTGGTATTTATTTGATGTGAGGGATCTGCAATGGACTGTGATCCCTGGGAAGGGTTGTTAGGTCTTCTATATTTATATTTTCCAGATGATACCGAGGACGGAATTGTTCTCTTTATCCCCTGTGTCGGTTCAGGGGTTGGTCTTTTTTGGTCCCTATGTTCCGACGCCTGCAGAGATCTTTTTTTGCATATTTTGCACCGCTTTTTATCCCAACTACTCTCTCCCATTCAGTGGAAAAGTATCTGGAAGACTTAATAGAAAAGCTAAGAAAGGCTCATGAAATAGCAGCTGAGACGGCGGAAGCGACTCAAACTAATTACGCGTCATACTACAACTTACGATCCAAGGAAAAGCAATTCAAGGTAGGAGATAAAGTTCTGGTAATACTTCCGTCTTCTACTCATAAATTGATGAAAACATGGATAGGTCCAGCTACGATAATTGAAATAACTAGACCGTATTCCACGAAAGTTGAATTAGATGATGGGAACATAAGAGAGTTACACTTCAACAAACTACGTCCTTACATAGCAAGAGTGGGACAAGTTGGGTTGATCTTCGATCAAGACTCAGATTTCGGGGACCTTCATTATGCTCCAACAGATATGGCTGTAACATCTGTGGGGAATGTTACAGATCACATAAGCAGTGATTACCAAGAATTAGAAGATGCTCAGCGACTGGAATTATTGAATACTCTCAAAAAATTCTCCAGTTTGTTTAGTTCACTTCCTGGCTTAGCAAAAGTAAAGGGACATAATTTGAAACTGAAACCGGATTTCCCCCCAAAAAAGATGCATCCGTATCGCATACCTATTGCTTTGCAGCAAGAAGCCGATCGTCAGATCAATGAGTTACTGCACCTCAAACTCATCGAACCGAGTGAAAGTGAATGGGCACATCCAATTGTTTGTGTATCCAAAAAGAGCGGAAGCATCAGACTATGTGTTGACTACAGACATTTGAATAGTTTCACTATTGCAGACGCAGACCCTATGCAAAATGCGAAGGATATTCTGTTTGAAGTGAGCCAAGCTAAATATATAACCGTTCTAGACCTGACAAAGGGCTACTGGCAGATTCCAATGGCAGAGGAGGCAAAGCCTTACACGGCCTTTGAGACTCATCATGGTCATTACCAATTTTGTGTGATGCCTTTCAGGATGAAGAACGCCGGGAGTACCTTTCAAAAAGTTATGGATCAGGTGCTAGTGAAACACCGGGCATATTGCCGATCCTATATCGATGATGTAGCAGTTTTCTTCAAATCTTGGGAACAGCACATAAAACATCTATGTGTAGTATTTCAAACGATTCAAAGGGTCGGATTCCCGATTAACTTTAAAAAGTGCAATTTCGCAAAAAAACGTGTGAAGTTTTTAGGGCAAGTTGTCGGTTCAGGGCAACATTCCCCAGACCCAGGAATCAATCAAAAATATATCTGTACCAACAACGAAGAAAGAAATACGAAGTTTCCTGGGTTTAATTAGCTACTATCGGGAATATATCCCAAACTTTGCTTCTTTAGTCTTGCCATTAACAGAACTGACAAAGAACCGAGTTCCGAATATAATCCTTTGGAATGAAGCTGCCGAACAAGCTTTTACAAAATTAAAGGCACAACTGGTAAAAGCACCATCTTTGTACACACCTAATCTATCAGAACCTTACCAACTATACACGGATGCTTCAGCGACTGCAATCGGGGCTTGTTTGTCTCTAAACGATGAAAAGGGTAAAAAGAACCCAATTGCATTTTTCAGTAAGAAACTGATGGCCGCGGTAGCCGAGTGGTATAGGCATCGGATCGTGGCTGGCTTTGTCACGAGTTCGAGCCCAGTACCACTCAAGACCCGCCGTGTAGAGCAGTGATGCAAGCTAAATCTGTCGAGAGCTGAAATGTCCTCCCGTTGGTGTGGTGTGGTAGTTAGAAGAGGGGGTGCCAGCTCAGGTGTCGTCCACGTCACTTGACCATGGTTCAAAATTACGTGGTCCGTCGCCAAAAGCCCTCGTGCAGCTGAACAGTGCGACGTTAATCTTCTCTCACTCACTCACTCAGTAAGAAACTGACCGAAACTCAAATTCGGTGGACAACCATAGAGCGTGAGGCTTATACCGTACTAGAGTAATTGAAGCGCTTCTATAGCTGGATCTTCGGGGCCGAAATTGAGGTGATATCAGATCACAACCCTCTGACTTACCTAACCTTAACAATTCCTCAAAGTGCCAAACTAACTCGATGGGCATTAGCCCTCCAAAGATATAATATTGCTATTTCATACAGGAAGGGTGTTAAACACGGAAATGCTGATGCATTATCCTGGTTGCCTATTCCCGTTAGTTAAATAAGATTCGAGCCAATGATCGCTTGACATTTTTCTGTGTAATAATTTTTGGAACTGCTAAAGATTAAAACTTTGGCTTTTGTGATATATTTTTAGTAACTTGTCTTTTTATATTTTAATATGTTTTGAGTATTATTTGTGTTTGTAACTTGTATGGATATTAATTTTTCTAGCATATTAATGTGATTTGCAAAACTATGTGGGAGTTGTATTAGCAAAAGCTCTTTTCACGTGACACCTGAAAAGAAAATTTCTCTCGTTATCTCGTTTCTTGCCATGTATGTATGCTTGTGTTTTTTTTATAGTTTCTTTTCAGCTGCATCGTCCTGGATTGACAGATGAGCTTTTTAAGGGGGAGGTGTAGGCGTGGAAAGGTCCATTAAAACCTGCTACAGGGGAACGTTCGTCCCCCCTTGAAATGTGGAGATTCACCATGTGGTCAAGCTGGACAGGGGACGCAAATTCCCTTCCCCTTGGGGGTTGGAAAAGAATTCATTCTATCTTTGGGTACGAAGAAGAGAAGTCATGTCAAAGTGTTGCTAACTGTATACTAACGTTTTTCTTTAAATGTTTTTTCTTTAAAATAAACCTTAATATTTAAAATTTAGACGAAATGTTCTTAATTTGTTACCGTGCCCATTAATTAGAATCGGACTTTAGAAAGTCTCCTCATGGTACATAAGAAACTTGAGCGTTTCCGATAATTCTTTGAGCTGAGGAAACGTCGCTGAAAACTGCGACTGATCACTCGCGTTTGTTCGTAATACCGTTTTGATCAATGGCGTACCCAAAATATTGTGTCACGTGCCATTGGTTCGTCATCAATGCCCTAGAGGTTCATGATTATAAACAACGCTTCCCGGAAGTACAAACAGTGATTTCTGCCTTCCTTTTTTTGTCTTAAGTACACATAAATATGTAACTCTAAGCTTCATAATCTTTTGCTTGAGATTCTGAAGAAAAAGCGAGGATGAAAAAGAAACTAAAAATTTGCTCGAAGTTTCTTCTTAATTTAATGGCGTTTCGTCGCCAAAAAAATGTCTGCAATGAAATGTAAAAAGAAAGAATCGCTTCATTTACGTGTCATTGGCCTTTTAACACTTCCGCAACATTTCTCATTCCTGAATCTTTTTCAACATTTATTTTGAGTCCGGATTTTTTTCTTTAGAAGTAAAAAGAAAATCCCCTTGTTTTCTCAGTTTCTGTGGCTTAAGTTCTTTTGCAGATACAGTCGACTCTCGATAATTCGAACTTTCGATAATACGATCCTCTCGCTATAATTCGAAGTATATGCTCAGCCCCTACAAAAACTCTTGATATTTCGAGCTAAAACCATAGGTTTTGGTACTCTCAATATTTCGAAGTAAAATTTGGGGTTGGCCAGACTACAACACGTGATAATTCGAAATAATCCTATAAAACTCTCGATAATTCGAACCTTCAATATTATGAAGTTAGATTCATTTCATGTACCTAATTATTCCACGAGCGGTTTTTTTACTGAACTTATTTTCAGTCCAAATTGTACATGTTGATAGAATAACTACTTTGTTTATTATATTTCCGGTATTTGCTAAGCAAAATTTGGATTTATTACTAAGCCATCTGTTTTTTTTCTTTTTCCGTTGATACCCAAGCTTTAGATGGATAAAGGAAAAACTGCTTTCTTTTTTATTCACTGTGCAGTAATGAGTGACGCTTCCTTTTTCAAGTATTGCACAAAAATTTTGATTTGCGTTGAGTATTTATTTCTAATAATGAGTCACATTTAAACAGAAGTTGTTGTTTTTTAAATAAAGCACTCAAACAACATCCAAGATAATTCAGCAGAATCGTTTTATGGCACAGAATTGAAAGCGAGAAATAAAACTTTTATATAAAAATGTACGAGGCAAAGACAGGAGAGACAGGCATTTAACTTTATACGCCTATTATTTTTTTAAAAAAAAAAAAGAGCTGTAATGTGCCGCTAAGAATTGCTCTACGTGCCATAGTTGTCAACTCCTGCTATTAATTATACCCCGTAGCTGAGTGTGAACTGTGAATACGCCTTGTGTTCATTTTAGAGACGCGTTATAAAAAATTAAATTTTATACTGTGAAAAAAGAAATTTTCGCTTTTTTTTTCGCCAAAGAATTAGGTGTTTTCTGAATGGCTTACAAATTTTTTTGTGCGTGGAAAGCTGTGAAATGAAAGACAGTTTTCGTATAATAAACAAATATTTTATTAAATTATATATTGACCGTTCTGGGGTCCAACATCTTTTGCCATCTTTCTGGTAGTAGCAGAATTCTACGCTCATAAAATTTTTGGTCTTTGATGGCAAAAAACTGATCGAGGGGGTTTTTGACCTCCTCATTTGAGGTGAAGGTTTTACCGTCTAAAAAATTTTGGACTGACCAGAACAAATAATAATCCGATGGTGCCAGGTTTGAAGAATATGGTGGGTGTGGCATTGTATCCCATTCTCAAGCTGTAAAAGCTTTTGGCGAGTGACCAAACTTGTGTGAGGTCACGTGTTGTCTTGGTGAAACACTACACCTTTCCCGTTGATTAGTTCTGACCTTTTCTGTTGAAGTGCATCATTCAGTTTGTCCAGCTGATGACAGTAGACTTCCAAATTAATCGTTGTGTTATCCGGTAAAAGCTCTAAAAAAACGATTCCTTTAAAATCCCACCAAACAGACAGCATCACCTTTTTTTGGTGAATATCGGCTTTGGAAATGGTTTGAGCCGGTTCATCTTTTTTGCTCCATGACCTCTTGCGTTTGACGTTGTTGTATACAACTCATTTTTCCTCCCCAGTGATGATGCGCTTCAAAAACGGATCATTTTCGTGACGTTTGAGAAGCGATTCTCTCTGTGAGAACATGGGGAAACCATACATAAAGCTTCGAGGATAATCCCAGGCCTTTCAAGTGGTCATAAACAGTTGAATTTGATAAATTTAACCTCAATCCGATCTCACGTGTTGTTATTCGCCGGTTCGCATCAACTAATGCCTTTATCGCGTCTTTATCAGCTTCAACAGGCCTTTCCGAACGTGTTGCATCTTCGACATCAAAATTGCCGGATCGAAATTTAGCGAACCAGTTCTGGCACTGGCGTACTTACAACACACCTTCTCCATACACATTGGTCAATTTCTTTCTGGCTTGAACAGTATTTTTACCCTTTCTGTAGTAACAGTAAAACTTTCTGTAGTAAGATATGTCGAAAATGCTGCTTATCGCTCTCCATATTTAAAAGGGCACCAACCAAAAACTACTGCGTAGAATTAATTGGAATTTTCTCACACACAAGCCTTGCTATATGAGCTCTCAAAGCATATAAGATTATACGGCTTAAATATGAAGTTGGATGCAAAAAAATACAATTAATTCCTCTGTCGGGAAAAAACGAAATTACTTTCCGAACAACCCAATATATAGTATGTATATTCTTTTAATTGTTGTTTTCAAGAGATAAGTGTATTTTTTTAATATAGGACTTTTAACTTTTGTGTTTTATTTTTATACTGTATAAAATGTACTTTAAAAAAATTATATACAATTGTTGCTTTAATACATAGTTTTAAATTTAAAAAAATCTCTTCGTGTATTTTGAGAGTTTTTTTCTACCCTCTTGATAATTCGAACTCTTGATAATTCGAAGTTTTTCATTGGTCCCTCCAACTTCGAATTATCGAGAGTCGACTGTAGTTTAAAACATTGCATCCTTGGAACGCAATAATACGTTAGAGGCATCATCCAAGAAATGAAAAAAATGCATACATTACGTCATTGTTCAAGTTATATTGGTAGTTACTTTTCATTATACCCTTAAGTTTGAAAAATTTGCATCCTAAAACTTAGCTTTTATTATAGAACATATGCAACAAAAAACAAACTAACGATTAATGAGATTACGCTTTAAAATAAGCACTTTGAAATAAATCTCAAAGGAAAAATAAAATACATTAAAACCAACGAACTTCGTCATTTTAAGCCTCGGTCAAATGATAAGGACCCCCACCTGAGATGGCACCACACCTCTCCTAATTACCACACCACACCGACGGGAGGACGTTTCCTCCTCCACAAATTTAGCGGGCATCAGCCACCTCTACACGGTGGGTCTTTAGTGGTACTAAGCTCAAACTTTAAATCTGTGGAAGTTCCTCGTGTTAGCGTGGAGTGGAAGAGTGGAATGTCAGTTCAGATGTCTTTCTCGCTACTTTACCGGCACCTTTGCCACTTTGCTTTGGAGGATGACTCTAATAAAAATCCTAGCGAGGAACCAGTTATTAAACGGTATCAGAAAGTGATTACTCTAAAGTAAAACAATTTCCCCATAAAATACACTGGCCTCTAAAAGTTAAGGAACAACCGGGTTTTTGCGCCTTATTTGCAAATGAATGAATGTAGAAACACCAAATTTGGATGACATGTGCACAAAATAGTTATGTATTGACTGCAAGATAGAAGTTTGCATAACAAAAATTCAAAAATGATTTACAACAAACAAAAAATGCAATCTCGCTGGAAAAGTCCATTCTTGGAAAAAATAATAATCACAGTTTTATGAGGTAAAATATCATAGAAACATAACAAAAATGCGTTTTAATAAGGGATATGTCCTCCCCTAGCTCGAATACATTGGTGGCATCAAATTTCCATGTTGTCAATTAATTTACCGGTTACCGAAATGGGAAGAGAATATCAGACACGGAGTAAGCTTTGTTCTAGCTCTCCTAAAGACCTTGGAAGAGGACTTAAAGCAGCAACCTGTCTACCAACATAGTCCCAAATGTGCTCTATCGGATTTAAGTCTGGAGATCGAGCTGGTCATTCCATTCGCTCCAAACCAAGACCTTCAAGATCTTCCTCAACAATTACAGCTCGGTGAGGTCGTGCAATATCATCCATCTGAATGAGGTCATTGCCAATTGCACTGGCATACGGGCGGACATATGGATCAAGGATCTCATCCCGATATCTCCCATCCGTCAGAGTTCCTCCCTGGAACACATACAGGGGAGTGTGAACACCGAGTGAGATGCCTGCCCAAACCATTGCTCAACCCCCTCGGTAACTGTGTCTTTCAACAGAGTTGGATTGAGGTTATCTGGCGCTTCGTTCCCTCCAGATGAGCAAATGTCCTGAAACGCTCTCCAGTGTGAATCTGTAAAGAGTACAGAAGCCCATCGCTGTCTGTCAAGTAAACGTGTTCTCTTGCCCAAGATATAAACGGGCCTTTCTCTGTGATTTGTTGAGGGGTACACACACAACTGGTCGCGTTCCATAGAGATCTGAATTGTGAAGACGCCTTCGCACCGTACTAGCGAATATTCTTCTCCCTGAAGTTACAGAGTGGTCTGCAACAAGTTGCGGCACAGAAATCCTTCTTCTCCTTCGGAACGAAAGAGCGATAAAACGATCTACTGCAGGAGTTGTAGCTCGGGTAGGCCTGGAACATGTCTTCTGGATACAAATGCTTCGGTTTGATATTGGTTCCAGAGACAGTGGACCACACTACGCGACACATTGAGACTCCTAGCAGCATTAGCCTGTGACAATCCCATTTCCATCCATCCGACCACCCTCCACCTTAACGAATCGGGCAAATTACTTCTCTTAGACTTTGCGAGACTCCACTGACTATTGTCAACAAATCAGCTAACAAAAGTTGTAAATCAACAAAAATTACACGCGTAATTACAAAAGCCTGACTTGTGCATATTTTCTTTCACTCATATATATATTCTTTCCTATTAAAAAAAGTAATAGTAATAGCTATTGTTTTTGCATAAATTTGTACAAAATTCGTTTTTATCATTTATATAAACTATAAATGTTATTGTTACTGTAATTTTATTTACGCTGAGCTTCGAAAAACATGTTGTTTCTTAACTTTTGGAGGCCAGTGTACAAGGGGAATTAAGTTACCCAAACCACTATGTTACCGAACCTACACCTACCTCATTCCCCTGGAATACTTTCTTTAAATTTCACCTTTTGATGAATAGAAATCTCTAAGGTTAGATCATTTAAAGGAAGCTCTTCTTTTGATTGGATGGAGCCCCACCATTCAAATCAGTCGAAGTTTGGCACATTGTCACCAATAAAAGGAAACCATCATGTTATTTATATACTAATCTGTATTTCGTGTCATTTTATCTGAATGTTCAATAGCTGGAGGCTTCTGCATTTTATACAAGAGAGAAATTTTTAACTAGCGGTTTTAAGAAAAAATAGTTTCGTAATTATTAAAATAAATCCTCTTGCGTTCCAGAAAAATACAATTTTATTCGTGACATACGCGTTTGGCAGAAAATTTGATATAAATTGTATAATTTTGTATATATATATCCCCCTTCCCCACCAAAAAAAAAAAATTACGAAGTGGTGTCACCCACGCCACAAAATGTAGGCCAATAGCGGTTTGAATTCAATTTTTTTTTAATTTTTATTTTTCCGCTCATTTATTTAAAACGGATTACTAAATCGCACTTCTACCCGTGTTTTTCTTTGGACAGAACTAAGTTTCTCAAGAGGATCCGTTCCAATTTCAAAATTCCCTTAAGCACTCCAGAAATGACGCTACGTTGTCATTTTTTTCCGTTCTAAAAGACAGCGTGTCTCCCGTCTTGTGAGGAGAGGAACGAAGATGCACATTAAGATTCCACGAAACAATTTGTTCTACGGAGTGGCTCCTACTTTGTTCGGATGACGTCACCCTCTAGAGGCCCTATTTATAAAATGTTCTTACAGAGGAGAAGCAGATCCCTAACTTTTTTTTATACTCCTCTGTCTATGCAACATTTACTTTCATTTCAAGAGGCTTCAATCCCACGTTCTTGACAGAGCGAGACGCGTTTTTAACGAGTAATCAGTTTTGGAAGAGATTATCTCTTTAATATACGAGACGAATTTACGTCGGACTTGCGCTTAAAAAATAAAAATTAACTTCAAATTTAATTTTTATTTGAAGCTTTAGATGGCATTAAATAAAATCCCCACAAAAAGTGAAATTTTTTAAATAATCGCAAGTTTTCCACGAAATTCGTGGGATTCCTGCGATAATATAGTGGGATCACAAGTGCAATTCCTTATTCTACCAAACAGACATATTAATTAAAGACAGCACGTTTGTTTACATTAAAACATAAAAATATTAAATTCAAATTAGAAAGACCCACGCGAGCAATTTCTCGATTCAGCCTGAACGCTAACGCGCGGTGCCGACAAGAAAAGCTTTCTTACAGGAGAGGAGCCTAGTGCGCCCCCTGGTAAGGGCATTGATTGATTGAATATTAACGTCGCATTGTTCAGCTACACGAGGGCTTTTGCGAAGGACCACGGTCAAGTGACGTGGATGACACCTGAGCTGGCACCACCTCTCCTAACTACCACACCACACCAACGGGAGGACGTTTCAGCTCTCGACATATTTAACGTGCATCGCTGCCCTACACGGCGGGTCTTTAGTGGTACTGGGCTCGAACTCGTGACAAGCAAGCCATGATCCGATACCTATACCACTCGGCTACCGCGGCCACCCTGGTAAGGGGAGGAAACACCAGAGATGCCTTATTTTTGTACACAAAGGAGCTTCAGATCCCTTCGGAATTTTGAACTATCGTTAGATGACGAGATCGACATCTGGATTGGTATCCTCATTCTTCACGTCCACTCCACGCCTATTTTAGAACTTGGAACCCCGAAAGACTGAATGGGCATCAGTAATGGGTCCTGAATTCAATGAAAATTCTTCACATGGCGAAAAGAGAAGTCAGGAGCAGTTCTCGAAGATTATTTGGGTCCCTCTGAGAGAATTTGGGGTCTCTGTTCAAGTATGGTTTTCTGAAGCAAAAAAAAAAATGAATTTTGTGAATGAAAAAGATGCCAAGCAGAAATCTTTAAAAATGGCTCACAACCCCCTCTCTTCCCAAGGGTTCAGATTAGAAGAAAGGGTCTCTACTCCAGTACCGTTCTTGTTACTTAAAACCATTCCAAACTTCTAAAGCATATATAGAAAACAACTCAAACTCGTGATCAACGATAAACATTTTTGTAAATTTGAATGTAATTGGCACATACAAGTATTTTAACAAATATATACGCCTTTACCATATTTTAACTATCTTTAATTCTTTGTAATTCATAACAGAAATTACTCGTTACACAACCTACACTTAATTCATTGCTACATTGCTCCTTCCAGGACCCTCCAGCCGTTAAAATCAACGCTTTTGGAATATTGGGATTTATTGTTGCAAAGTTAGAGTGCCACACAGGCACTATACATTTTCAAACAGCTATGCCATTTCCGAGATTAGAGAAGGGCTGCGGTAGCCCAGTGGTCAAGGTATAGGATCGTGGCAGGCATGCCATGAGTTCGAGCCCAGTACCACTAAAGACCCGCCGTGTAGGGCAGCGATGCATTTTAAATCTGTCGAGAGTTCAAACGTCCTCCCGTTGGTGTGGTGTGGTAGTTAGGAGAGGGGGTGCCACCTCAGGTGTCATCCACGTCACTTGACCACGGTTCAAAATGACGTTGCCAAAAGCCCTCGTGTAGCTGATTGATTGATTGATTGAATATTAACGTCGCACTATTCAGCTACACGAGGGCTTTTGGCGACGGACCACGTAATTTTGAACCATGGTCAAGTGACGTGGACGACACCTGAGCTGGCACCGCCTCTCCTAACTACCACACCACACCAACGGGGTTTCAGCTCTCGATACCAGATTTAACGTGCATCGCTGCCAAAAGTCTAGTGGTACTGCTCGTGTAGCTGAACAGTGCGACATTAATATTCATTCATTCCGAGATTAGCCTACAGCAGTCAAAGTCGCTCATCCCTCTGGCGACTTCAGACCGCGATTCTACGTCTCAATTTTTTTTTAGTATAAACTTTTTCGACTTTATATAGAAAAGGATCTTTTTTTGTAACTAATTTAGAGTTCATACGCGATTTATGTACGGGTCAAAAAATATTATCCGCCCCCTAATTATTATCCTTATCCTAGGTATATTTTTCACTTTTTAACTAACCACAGGTCCCATTTCCATACTATTAATTTAGATTTAAGTTCCCTGTGTTTTTGTGGATGTATTGGGGATAGGGATAATAATGTGTTTCATTGCTCAAAAAATATCACCTTCCTGAGCTTACTGATATATCTGTATATATAAAGGAGAAAAGCGACTTACTCACTCACTCACTGACTAATCACGATATCTCCGGAACTATTCAACCTACAGATTTGAAATTGGGTATGTAGGTTCCCTTCATGGAGTAGACATCAGTTACGAAAGGATTTTGAAAAAATCGAACCCTAAGGGGTGTTACGGGGGTTTAAGGGGCGTTACAGGCAATTAACTCCTTTTTTAAACTATTAAACGTAAAATCTTGAAATTGAGTAAGCAGATTCCATTCATTGAGTAGCGATCCGCTACAAAATAGGTTTTGTGAAATTCGACCCCCAAGTGGCGTTGTGGAGAATTAAAGGGCATTATAGGCAATTAACTAATTTTTTAAACTATTAGACATAAAATCTTGAAATTGAGTAACCAGATTCCGTTCATTCAGTAGAGATCCGCTATAAGATGGGTTTTGTGAAAATCGCTTCCTAAGTGGTGTTGCGGGAGCTTAAGGGGCGTTATAGATAATTATTTACATTTTTAAACTGTTACACGTACAGTCTTAAAATTTGGTAAGCGGATTCCTTTCATGGTGTAGAGATCCGCTACAAAAATAGGTTTGGGGAAAATTGATTTCAAGTGTCACTAAGAGGAATTAAGGGGCGTAATAGATAAATATTTCCGCTTTTCAACTACTAGACCCATCTGCTTGAAAATTAGAAGGTATGTTCCGTTCATGGATTAGAGTTCCTTTTACAAAGAGTTTTGCGAAAGCGGACCCCAAAGGAGTGGGGTTGCAAGGGATTAAGGTGTGTTATAGAAAAATTCCTGTTTTTGAATTTAACCCATTTACTCTAAATTTGTTGAGCACGTTTCTTTATATATATAGTTGAATAGAGTTCCACTAAGAATGGATTTTACGGAAATCAACTTCAGGGGGGAGCGGGAAGAGTTATTGGGGCGTATTGATAGACAAAATTCCCGTTTTCGAACTGCTAAGACTATAAAAATAAAATTTGGTTTGCATGCTTTTTTGTTGAATTGGAATCCGCTAAGAATGCTCTGAACGAGGTATTGATGGTAAAAATTCCGTTTTTTCTCTGTTAGATTTAGACTTGAAATTTAGCACGTATGCTTATTTTATGGAGTAGAGATCCACTGAAAGTTGCTTTGGTGGAAATGCACTTAATTATTAGGTTAAGTGATAGCAAAAAATCTTTCTACTTCTATTTTAGATATAAATAGAAATTAGATATTTTTTAATTTATGTCCTTTTTTATATCAAGAGGTGAGAGTTACAGCTATAAATTTATTTTTCTATACAATCGAATTCTTAATGATAGATATCAATAACTCATCTATATGTAAACAGTATACATTTATTCAACATCGTTCAATACCCAGTGAAGCGGGTGGGTAACGGTTAGTCTAGCATATTATTGTTAAGACTACACAGTATCTTTTTTCAAAAAAAATTTTGGAGACAGTAATAGTAAAAATAATTGATGTTTTCTATTCAGATTATATTATTAAGGTGATTCTGAAGGTAAAAAGTCAGTTCGACCAACCATTATTTTACATTTTTAAGAAATTAACAGTTTTTCAAGTTTTTCAAACTCTTATAAAATGCTCAATTTTTAAAACTTTTAAGTTATTTTATGTTTCTTATATTATTGCGAATGAAAGTAAGTATGGATTTGAAAATCTGCTCCCTTGTTGATTTTTAATAATTATTTTTCTAGCTAAACCTTGATAAAACTCGAAAGAATTATATATATATATATATATATATATATATAACTATTAATTTTAACATTTTTTAATTTTAAAAAAAAAATAACTAGAAATCTCAGACCTAAATCCATACTAAATTTCATGGAACACACATTGGGGAGTCTAGAGAAAAACATTTCAAGACTATCTTGAATAGAAATAAATTAAAAAAAAAAAAACTTTTTTAAAACAGGCTTTTTTTTATTTAAATGCGCTAAAAAGAATTAAATAAACTTTTCCTTCAAAAAATTTTTCAATTATCAACTTATAACGTCATTATACAATTTATATGATATAAAAGCTCGTGAGACGTTAATAAAAAAAATTAAATCAAATCTTCATAACAGAACTTTTTTTGTTCACCAATACAACTTAAGTATGAGACCAGTCTAATAAATTTGAATATAGATAACTTTTTTGGTGTTTTTATGCAATAGAATAATATTCTAGAGAACTTTTCAAAGAATGCTTCGTATAAAAAGGGGCTACCATAGGGGTTGTCCTCATTACTTGACCACGGCTGTCGCCAGTAGCCCTTGTGTTGCTTTAGAGGGCGACATTCCTAAGCCCACGGTTCCCTTCATAGAATGTCATCGTTCAGCCGCCATGGCAGCTGAATGCTCATCACACACATCGGGGTCCGCACCTTGACCCCCCTCAAGATCTTTCGAGTCGAGAGGCGCTTGAATCGGAGAGTAACCATGAATGGAAGATCGTGGCTGCCGTCATTAGTGCGAATCCATTAAAGAACCGCCGCATTGGGAAGTTTGAATAGGTGGCTAAATAGGTGCTGAACCGACTCTGGAAATGGCTTTGATGTTACCGTACCTCTTCCTTCTCCGACACTCAGATGGTTTTTTCGTCACAATGATTTTTTGAAAGGACACTCCTGTTGAATGGTCATACATTCTTTCGTTCCTTCGCACATGATGGCCGCGAAGTACTTGAATGGAAGAAGTGTCGTCCTATTGTGAGGAAGAAATTCCCAGGAGGGTATTCCCAGTGTCAAAGGGACTGGTCGATTGATAGACCCTCCATATACTTAAAGAGGTACGACGACGTTGATTATCTCAGTCGTGACGAACTTTTGTTTAAAAGAAATAATGGAGTTGGGTCCAAGACAGAGGATGCCGGGTGCAAACCCTCAACGCTCGCCAACTAGAAATTATTGGAGGTGTGAATAGCCCAGGGGGTTTAAACAGGGAGTTGGGAAGATAATAGGGAGAGTCGAGAGATAAAGGAACATCTTGAACACGGAGAGATGGAATCTGCGAGGGAACCGCACCAGTGATTGGTCTTGGACGATACAAGCTAATGGGGTTTAGGGGACAGCTGCACCCGGGAGACGATCTCATCAAGATCAACAGAAGGTTCCAGCGAAAGGTCGAGAGAACTCAATACATTAATATAGATAGAGTTAAAAAAATAATTCGTAAATAAAATGCATTTTGGCCAAAAGCTGTGGGATCCATTTTGCTACCCAGAAATGAAGTAAATGTGAGGGCTCATGATGTTATCAGTAGGAGTGGCTTCCTAGTACACCGTTAATAAAATTGCAGTTTATTAATTGTAGATGTTAAATAACAGGATTTGAATCCATTTATTGATTTTTCAAACTAAAAGATTTTTAATATAAGCGATTCAAAAGTTATATTCAACTTTAACAAGTAATGTAAAAAAAAAAAAATTTGAGTCAATTCCCACTTAGATCAATACAGAAAATTTTTATATAACTACTTTTTATTAAATAGTTACAATTAATATAAATATGTGTACACATATATAGGACAGAATCACAACATTAAGTCGTAATTCATTTTTATTCATTATCATTAAAGTATCGTATTACCTTCCAAAACAATCGTGTGCATGAAATTTCAGTTCAAATGAATGATTTAAAAAAACATTTTCAAGTTTTGACACAAGTCGCCAAAATGGTCGCTAAGTCACCAAAAATGATGCCAACGTGGCTGTATTTGTAATTCTTTAAAATTAGTTTTAATCAATTAATTTTTTAACAATTATAATTAGATTATTGTATTGTCATCAAATAATCATGTATATAAAAGTTCAGTTCAATTGAGCGCTTTAAAATGTATTTTATTAGCGATTGAAAATTCCACCAAGATAAATAAATAAATATATATAGAGAGAGAGTGTGATTATAATAGTAGGAATTGAAAAAAGATAATTATAGGAGCTCCATTTAATTCTTATACTTAAATGAAGCCATATTAATTAATTTTCTTTGTTAAAGTTTAGAATAAATAGATCGAGGAGAGTTATTGCACAGGGAGGAAAATAGGCCCCTTCTTTTTTCGTTTTCTGCACAAGATTGAGGGAGAGTACAGTATGAACAAAGCAAGAAAATATTTTTGTCTTAAAAGGTTTTCCAGTTTGAGAATAGCTTGTGGTGTTAAAAAAGCAGGCCGCCATTACTTTTCTCGTTTCTGTCACACTTTGGCAGTTTCTAGACAGCAGCCAAGAAGACAAAGAAGCTCTGCTGCAAGATGGTTCGCAGGCGGCCCCATTACTGTCAGACCCGGGCCCCTCTGTGGCGAAAGAGAAGTCCTTGGCACTTTTCCAGAAGTAGGGGCAGGACAATTTCGGAATTCTTATCTTCCTCTGCGGCTCGAACACTGAGAACGATATCTGCCAATCATGTTTTCAGATATCGGTTCTGAAGAGAATTTCGGATTGCGGGTGGTCCAATAGAATCTTGCGAGCACGATAGGGGAACGAGGAAGGGGAGTGTTTGCGCAAATCTGTCGTGGTTGTGTGGAAGATAATTCTAAAACATTTACCTTGACTTGGAAGTTGATTTCTTGCTTTGACAACGCTTTTCTGTGCAATTAATACACATGCATGTTTCTTTATTGAATGCTTCTACCCAATACAAATGAACCACGTTGACAGTTGCCCAATTATCCTCATTTTCTTACAAAAAAAATTGAAATGATAAGAAATCCAAGAGAGATTTTCCTGATTTTAAGTCAAAAGATCATTCCTGTATACAGTCATATACATACAAACTGTTCCTTGTCCGTCTACGTTGCAGGGGACCATTCGCCAGTCGTTCTTGAATGTGTGACGCCGTACTAGAAAGCTGCCTGAAGGCATTTTGGACCCTGGTCAAATGAGCTGGCAACCCCCTCTCCTAACCATCAAACCACATCAACGGGAGGATGTTTGAGCTCTTTACAGATTTCACGTGCATCGCGCCCCTACACGGCGGGTCTTTGGTGGCACTAGGCTCGAACTCAGCCACGAGTCATTGACCACAAGTTGCCTCTAATTCTTGAGCACGAAATATACAATCAGTCTCCTTTCGTATGGATCAAAGACTCAAGGTCGTGGACTCTGATTCTATCAGTTAAATTACGAGGTTCCCTCGCCAATAAACCCTTCTGAGTAGGGATGGCAATCTGAGATCGATTAATCAAAAGATCGATTTCTTAGGCAAAAAAAACCCCGATTTTTTAAATCGATATGTAGTCCTGAATCGATATTTCCTCCTAGAAAATCGACATCTGATTTTTTCTGTTTTGGTAAAAATTATAAAATTTGTAAAAATGAAGAATTTAAACAATATTTATCGCAGGTAGCTGTGCACCTGAAGTATAATCCTGTACTTTAATGTCAAGAATAAAAAAAACCCTACTTATCATCACGTTCTCTCTGTAAGGAAGCCCCTCTCGGGTGCCCTTCTCCTTGATTATCAGCATGAGCTAGAGGTGTAGGAATAACGGAAGAACTTGAAGCTGCCATGATCTTAATTTGACTTTATTAATATCTTAAAACTTAAACTTCTGACAGATTAGATAATAATACTATATGCGAGAGAATCTACGGTGGCTAAACACACAATATATATAATAGCGAAATAACGTAACCTGGACCACTATCAATAATTAACTCGCCTAAACTCAATTCCAATACTTTCTTCTATACTAATATTAAATAGTCACTCCTACCTTAATGTCGATCGATCAATACAATCCTATACCTCTTCACGCTTGAATCATAGCATTCCTCAAATTACCACACCGCTTACTCTAGCTTCTGATATTTAAAAACTTCCTAATTTGCATCTTTCCTTCACGCTTCATTTCTTGGTTTTGGGTTGGAAAAGAGTTGCCATTAATTCAGGCCCCAAAGAACCCAAAGGACATGTTAGTGAAAAGACGCGTGAGTCTATCACAATCCCCTCCAAGAAGCAAAACGTGATTTATTCGAGGGTCCCTTAAGAAATTGCGTGCCTAAATTTTATTTTTCAAAACTTCTAACTATTTCCATGCTCTATTTAAATTTTAACTTGGAATAGTCATTTTAACCATTAATTTTCAGTATTCAATTTAAACTTTAATTTTCACTATTCATCTTAAGTTTAATTTTTAATATTTCTCCTTAATTTGAACTCTCGACAGCCACAAAAAAAATTTTACTCAATTAACTAGACCAACATTAACACTTATGTATTTTAATCACGGTAGATTCTCCCTTTACAAAATACATGGGCGTGCCCCATCCAGGCAACGGACCCAGGAAAAAAACCATATATGTCTTAGATGGAAAAACGAGGGCCGCCCACCCCTTAACTAATTTAATTCTATTTAATGCTACTTAAGAACTATTACAATCTTCTTTCTGTACACTGCACTTCCATCCTGTCGGTTATACAATGAAAACTTTGAGAATTGGTTTTCTATCGAGAATTCAGGGTCTGTCACCCTGAAATAAAAACTCTTTAAGTCACTTGGAACAACAAATTTTCATATAATACTATTACATTTCACAATTTTTATATATTATATATCACCTTTAAATTACAACTAATTTTCAAATATACACCTCATCTGGCTTTTCCAATAAACTTCCCCTACAATTGCGCAGCGCTGTTATTGTTATTGTTAGTAGACTGTCTACGCCGCGTTATCCCAAACCAGATGTACATTAATATGAAGCAATATAACAATATAACAATATATATATATATATATATATATATATATATATATATATATATATATACACTATACAATTACAAACATTTTTCAATAAACCAATTAAGCAAACAACCAAAGGAATTGCCGCATCTCAGCGAAGTCATACATAGAAGTAAACAAATGCATATTTACAATTGTCTTCTTAATTTTGAAAAAAAAATTTTACAAGTCAAAAGCTCATTTTTCATCTTCTAGAAAAATGTATTCATTGTAGTGTCATCTTTTGCTTGGCGATGTAAATTTTAAATACACGACTCTGACTTGCTTCTCTGCAATAATTCTTCCGACCACTTGTTCGAAAGAATATAAAATGAAACGATACACACACACACAACCTGGTTTTTATGGCTTGTAGTTGACGTCTCCTACTAGGACCTCCAGGGAGATGGATCGGCTAGTATTCACTCCTTCTTTCCTTTCCTGGCCATTTTGTTGTTGACTACCTCTTCGTCTGGTATTCTTGTTGCCTGACCTTGCTTGCTCTTTGATGTAGGGGATGTAGTGCTTTTCTCGGCTATTCCTGGCTCGGACTGATCCTTTTTGTTGTGTTTTCATCTCAATGGTTGGTCGAGACTCCACTTTGTTCTTTTTCTTCTTCTGAGGTTGTACCCACTTGTGCTGGGCATTACTGTTTCTTCTGTTCGGCCTTTTTTTCTAAATTTTGGTAAATCACTATTATAGTTCGACGACAATGCTCTTTTAGTTACTCTATGTTCTAAACCCTTCTTAATCTTCCTCTCTGGTCCTCCAGACCCAGATTCAAGCGATAGTTTATACCCTATATTCTCTTTCCTTCTCCTTTTAATCTTTCTACTGGGTTCAGACCAAGAGCGATGAGGGGATCTGATAAGTGGCTCGTGTTTATCGGCTTTACCTGTGTGTTTCTCACCCTGATCTATCTTAAAACTTATCCCTTTTTCCTCTAACACCTTTACACCTGAAACCTTCTTCCTACCATACTGCGACTCATTTGATCTCCGTTGTACGCTTTCAAAACTACTCGATTCATGGCGTGAACTATTGCTATCCGAACTACCAGTTCTTATCTAAAACGGTTCACACATTTTCTATGACGATATATTCTAACTTGATCGACATTGACCGTTAACCTTTTTCCAGACCTCCATATGCCTATATTATTATTTTTTACTTCTAACACTCTATACGGACCTTCAGATTTTGGTTTAAACTTAGCTACCACTTTCTATGTTGCTGAACTTAAAGGATGCGTTTTTATCAAGACCCAGTCATTCACCTTAATTTGCACATCACGCCTGCATCTATTATAATACTTCTCCCATTTTTCATGCTTAGACTTTGTGTTTCGTCTAGCTTCATCAAACAATCTCTCAATATCTCCTACTGCAAATTTAGTTCCGTCCGATACCATAACTACTTTCTGAAAAGGGGTAATCAACTTTCGACCTAAGAATAATTCCGCATGGGTTTTTCCCGTCGTTTCATTCATTGCTGTACGAATAGCATAAGCAAACTCACGTAAGAACTGGTCCCCTGTATCATGTTGATCATTTACATAATTTGAAATCATTTGCACAAGATCGCGATTCACGCGTTCGTTTCTATTTGCCTGAGGTCTATATACAGCAGTCTTCACATACCTTATGCCTAATCTATCACTTAAATGTTCAAAAATATCGGATATAAATTAGGGACCATTATCACTTATTAATTTTACTGGAGCTCCAAAACGCGATATATAATTATCAAAAAAAGTATCCGCTATTATTAAAGTATCCGAGACCTTTATAAGGGGTATGATTTCAGCCCACTTGCTGAAATGATCCGTAATTACTAATACATACCGGTTACGTCTCACTTTCGATGCAGGGTACGAACCTAACAAATCTAACGTAACTATCTCGTTTGGATAATTTGATATAATCGGAATTAATCGACTAGCGCGAATTAACGCGTTTTTATCATTATTAACTTGGCACATGTGGCATGTAGAGACTTATTGATCAATAAATTTTCTCATATACGGGAAATAACAAACGTCCCTTATTTCATGGTATAAGTCGTAAAGAGTCCTAAATGACCTACTATGGGCTTGTCGTGAAATTCTCTCATTATTTCATTCCTTAAAGACTTTGGAATGTATACGCGCATTTCACCTATTGACGTTGCATATTTCGCATAAAACAACAAGCCCTCGATTAATTTGAAATAGCGGGACCCATTCTCACATATTGTCGCATTAACTGAGCTATCTTCTGGGTTTTCTAGATATCTATAGATATGACCTAATTCCGGGTCTTTTCTTTGCACTTCAATTAACTGTTCTCGTGACGAAAGTACCAAATCCCTGATTATTGCGCAATTAACTTTTTCTCCTATTATACTTTCAACCGGGTTCCTCGACGAAACGTCAGCCACCGCATTTTGAGTTCCAGAACGATGTTCCCATTCTATATTAAATTCTGCTAATTTTAATACCATTTGATCATTCTACTTGACAAGTTTTTACCACGTGTTAAACGCGTCAATGCAGCGTGGTCCGTAAAAACTTTAATCGGCAGAGAACCTAAATACTTTCTGAATTTATTCAGAGCCCAAAAACTACTGCTAAACACTCCCTCTCTGTTACAGTGTAATTCCTCTCCGCATTACTAAGCGTGTGAGAAGCAAACACAAATGGTCTCTGCTCCTGATTTAGAACAACTCCTACACCTATTGAACTTGCATCTGTAAATAACTCGAAAGGCTTTTTGAAATCCAGCAATTTTAAACCTGGCGCTTTCGTTATGGCCGCCTTGACCACGTCAAATGCTTCTGCGCCTCAAATGACCAACAAAATTTCTTTAGTTTTCGTTTAAGATTATAAAGAGGCTCACAAAGATCTGCATAATTTTTAATAAATTTCGCGTATCACTGGGACATTCCTAAAAATTTTGGACACCTCCTTAGAATTTCGTGGTGGTTTCATCTCAACTATAGCTCGAACTTTTGTTTCATCCATTTTAATTCCTTCCTTATTAATAATTAAACCTAAATATTTTAATTCATCACAACCAAATTTACACTTATCTTTGTTTAAAGTTAAACCTACATCTTGTAATAATCGAAAAACTTCCTTTATATGTTCAATATGTTAAGTGAACGATGGAGACGATATTATCCTGTCATCCATATAAACATTCACAAACTTTCCTATCATGGGTTTGAGAATATCTATTGCCTTCTAAAAATTGGAAGCCACCCTTGATAAGCCAAATGGCATACGCCGAAATGCATAGGTGCCATTCTTCGTGACAAACGCTGTCTTAGCTATATCACTGGGGTTTTTAGCCAGTTGAAAGTACACTGATCTGAGGTCGAGAGTCGACATAATCGTCGTATGGGGTATATTCATTATTAAATCAACTATTAAGGGTAAGGGATAACGGGGATATTTTGTAGTAGAATTAAGTTTCCGATAGTCAACAGCAAATCTATACGCTTCCGGATTATTCGGCGGTAGCCCATTATTTTTTCTACATAACACAACCGGTGACGCGTACGGGGATTGAATCGGAATTATGGTTTTCTCTATCAACATTTTCTCAACATGATAATCGAGTATCGCTTGCTTTACTCTGTCATAACGTACGGACGAGAAACAACAGGTGGCTTATCTCCCTTGTCAATTTCATGATATAAAACATGTGCAAGCCCCGGTTTATTTGAAAATAATCCCGTAAAACTATTAAACAAATCCCGCAACTCCTGATTCTATTTTTACTCCAACCTTGTCTTACAGAGATCTATTTCTACATTTCCTTCCTCAATCGTTTTAATCATTGTATTAATTTGCGAATCGGGGATTGACAACACGATTTCCGATCAAATTCCAAAATAATCTTTGATCCATTTATAAAATCCACCCCGAGAATACATGGGTATTCTAAATCTGCCAACACATGGAACAACCAAGGCTCTTAAAAAATACTCCCTAATTCGAACATGCAATTCCACAATTCCTACATTCTGACATTTAACTCCCTGTGCTGTGATCACCTGAGCATGCGATTTTTTTACTTGCTTATAAAAAAATATTCTATATGTCTCCTCCGATATAAATGACTTCACGCCAGTGTCTCATAACGCTTTCGTAAAAGCATCATTTAACAAAATTGGGACACATGGGAGTTGCACTGGAGACATGCATATCGCAGAAAGTTTAATCAGTACCTCATTTACCGATTGAGTCTGATCATCACTGACTTTCAAGACATTCAATCGTTCCCTTCGCCTCGACTGAAATTCTCACTCGAACCTCCATTATCTACTAAAATCGTCCTTTTGACCTCCATTTCTAAATTGGTATCCCCTATCGTTAAATCTTCAATCATTCTTCTCAAATCTATTCTTGCTGTAGAACCACTAATTTCCTTGACTGTCATTCTCCCCATAACCCTTTCTGCCATTACTCGGTCTACGCACAACTTCCGAATTTCTCCAATTTCGTCGACTATCATCAGCATTAGACATCCTACGCTCATTCCAATCTCATCTTTCAACATTATCACTATTCCTCGAACCCTGCATTGCTTTGCATGAATATCTTTCCTCAAACTTAGATAAGACCTTCAACAGTTGGACCGTGTTGTGTGGATTTCGAACCTCCCCATAATCTTGGACTTCTAAGAAAAATATCATCTACCAGGGCTTTCGCTGACATCCCCAGTTTTAATTTTTTATTCAACTTTAATAAATCGTAAACAACATCCGTTGGCTCCTGGTCCCTTCTCTGCTGCTACGCATCGAACCTTACTTCTAAATCTTTCTTATTACGGGAATCTTACAGGGAATGCTTTTGACAACACTGCTTTTAACTGCGCTAAGTCCGTGGCTGTATTCTGCACTAACGCTGACCCGAATATCGGATACCAATCGTGGGCTCTCCCCAGGAGATGACCTTTGAAATGAGCACATCACTGGGTATCTCAAGTAATCGTCAATCCCCTCCAAGAATTCATTTACGTTCTCGGAAAAGTACACTTCTGGTAAAACACTAAACACTTCTTACCCCGGGGGCATATAAATGAAATTTCGTTGGGCGCCCCCCTCGGGTGCCCTTCTTGATTCTCAGCGTGAGGTGTAGGAAGAACTAGAAGCTGCCAGGATTGACTTTATTAACATCTTAAAACTTCTAACAGATTAGATAATAATAATATATGCGAGAGAATCTACGGTGGCTAAACACACAATATATATAATAGCGAAATAACGCAACCTGGACCACTATCAATAATTAACTCGCCTAAACTCAATTCCAATACTTTCATCTATCCTAATATTAAATAGTCACTCCTACCTTAATGTCGATCGATCAATTCAATCCTATAGGAAGTTGCGGATTTACTGGAGTGCAATGGTATGCACCTTGACCTAATGGCTCTCTATCGCGAATAACTTCTCTTAGCTGTCACTTAATCTTTCCAAAACCTCTTCACGCTTGAATCATAACATTCCTCAAATTGCTACACTGCTTATTCTAACTTCTGATATTTAAAAGCTTCCTAATTTGCTTCTTTCCTTCACGCTTCACTTCTTGGTTTTGGGTTGGAAAAGAGTTGCCACTAATTCTGGCCCCAAAGAACTCAACGGACATGTTAATGAAAAGACGCGTGAGCCCGTCACATCTCAATAGCCATGATGTATTTGAGTATCGTGGGATCTTCTTTTCCTTGTGAGCGCCTTTTTGCAATTACCGGCAACATAGCAAGTGATGAGCGGAACCGCTTGGATCCCAGTAGACTTGAAAAACTGTTATTTTTTAAAAAGCTTAGATATTAAGCATTGGGAACTATATGCTATATTATCTATTTTCTAAACTTTTTAATGTAACAAATACATTTAGAAAATAAATATCGGGACAGGATTTTAACATATTATGAATGTGTTTTTTACTGCCACTATGTTATATATTTATCTTTCATTCTTTTTACAATATGAGTAGAAGTCGTAAACAGTTTGTCACAGTAAAATTAATTTTTGTTTTATATTCAAATTATACTATTATATTCATTCTGAAAATAATAGGTTAGTTTGACAAGCCATTATTTCACAATTTTAAAGCATTGAACAGTTTTGAAATTTTTAAAACTTTTCTAAAATGTTAAATTATTAAAAATATTTAATTATTGTAAGTGATTAATATTTCTTAGATTATTGGAAACAAAAAGTATAAAATTTAAAAAATATCTCTTTGTTGAATTTTAATAATTATTTTTATGGCTAAACCTGGAAAAAAAACCAACTTTTTTTAAATATTAACATTAAGATATTTTTAAAAAATAACTAGAGCTCTCAAACCTAAATCCATATGAACTTTTATAGAACATATGTAAGGGAACATTTACAAGATATTTCAAGACTCTATCTTGAACAGGAAAAACACCTTAGGGATTAGAAAACACACTCTCTCTCTCTCATCTTCAAAATTAAAAATCTGAGAAAAACATATTTAAAATTTGTAAAGGCATAAAAAAATTCCATTGCCTGTAAAGCTTTAATTTTTCAATCTGTTACTATCCAACTTATGCTCTACATGAAAATTCTACTTGAAATAAATATGACTGAAATATTTTTTTAATTCAAAATATTCTAAGACATAACATTGATAACAACTGTTAATTTGATCAATTATTCACTTTTATCAGAACCTTATATATTCACAAGAGTTTTAAATGCAAAATATTTATATAGAAATTAGTAGTTATACAAACGTAATCCAGAAATCACCAAGTTTGTAAACAATATCTATTTTTTTCTCAGTTCCCCATTGTGGCAGTTAAGCAAGTTTAAGTTTTTGTTGCATGACTTTAAAATACTGCAGTGTAGTACTACAATAGATTTATTATAATGTAGTTTGTGGTACATCAGGGAAATATTTAGTTCATTCTGCAACATTTGTATTCTGTAATCTAATTGTAATATTACCTGAAAAAGCTGCATTTTAGATTTACCATTTTCAGTCATATTCCATCCCTTTCAAGTATTATTTATCACAGTAGCCTGCGTACATTTTGGTCATGGCATTTTTCAAAAGGAAAAAAAATAATGAAAACAAAGTAAAGAGCTTTTAAATTATATAAACTATGTGTCAAAAAATATATTGGTCTTTAAATCAATCTTAATTAAGTAAATGTGAGAATACTAAAAAACTTAAAAACATGAGCAAACAGAAATGATTTTAGAAACTAAAATTGTAGTTAATTGCCGTTTCACACGAAATATTGGATTGTGTTAAAAATATTTTTAATTAATTCAATCTAGGAATGCCAAAATGCTTTAAAATGAAACCGAATTTAAAATCAAAACTCAGAAAATTAAAATTTCTTAAAACCTAATTGGTTTTTAGATCAGAAATTGAGCAAGTTTTCCAAATATATGAAATATATATTTGCAATAAATTGGGTGAACTTTCTGTTGGCCGTGAAGTGTAGAAAATGTCCGTTTCACAATCCTCGCCCTAGGCCACAGCTGTGAATGAGAAACCTCCCGTTTCGAAGAACACAGAGACCGAAAAGCAATAAAATCATCCCCTGCAAAACCAATTCAGGACCTCCTGCGGCTTTAACAGGGGAAGGCATTAAACTGCCGTGCATTTTTGAAGCAGTTCGCAGTTTTTGGCTTAGCTAGCTTTGAAAAAGTAGACCGCTTTCGAAGTGAAATTCAATTAGCGGGTCATCCAGTCAGAGGGTTAAATTTCCCAAAGTTGAGCATTTTGTTTATGTATATCTGTTTTGATCCTTTGATAGCTCTATTTAAAATAAATTGAGTCATACTCAATAAATAACGCAGTGGACTGTAATTTTTAACTCTGTTTATTCCAACGGCTGTTCGCCATGTTGTTTACATTCACTCTCTCTTAGCGTGGGCACACCCCATGCTCACTTCATTTCACTTCGCGGAATTTTCGAAGCAATGTAAACACAAACAAGTGGCAAGGGACTCAACATACCGCCACCTTGACAAATTTTAAGAAATTTATCAACATACAATAAAACAATTACAAATATATGATACAGTTTTACCACAAAAAAAAGAAACATAGTACACTATGAAAGTACAATACTTTGCTACGCACACACATATAAAGAAATACACATAGGAAAATTTACCACCACTAATAGTTTAGAAAAGAATTAATATTTATGCTACAAACAATGTTCTCTTAACTCGTCTTTCTCTTTATATTCAGATAACAAAAACTCAAATTATTTTACTGTAAATATCAAGCTTCACAAATAGCATTATTGAATTCATTCCAAGCGTTCACCTGTAAACTACACTAAATACGTATATAAATTCTATAATAGAAAGTTTATTAACAAATTATGAAAATTCCACTTTTTAATGAATATTAAAACAAAATATGCATTTGCAACCTTAACAAAAATATCAAGGATAAGGATACATTCTGTATTGTCCAAGTCCAATTCACAAGGATTAATCACTTCATCTCCTGGGCACCTCCTCAAAGTATTCGCTTGGGGGGAGACAAACATCCAGTTCCGCTCCTGTTTTAACTGGAGGTGCAAAGAAGAGGGCATTCAGCATTGGTTTTTTTCCCTTTGGTCCTCCATGTACTCTCCTGGTTGGGTTAAGGACCCCGGTCGTTTTCCATTTTCGGATCAGATTTCACCTCACAGTGGTCTGGCGAAGGGGGGACAAAGGAGAGGGAATTTCTCCTTTGTCCTTTTCTCTTGAACACAAATCTCCATAAACGGTCGCTCGCCGTTTAAAAACACTATTTTTAGGTTTCTGAGAATCGATGTCACTCATTCTAGACTTAAGTCTAATCTTTTTTCGCATTGTTGGTCGCCTTCTCATAACACCGAATTGTTGGATAAAAAGCAGTTTCCGTGCAAGTTTTTCTGCTCTTTGCTTAACTTGTGAATAATTACGTTTAAAACACAAATGACATTGCACAAATATAACGTTGCTTGAGGCTTTAAAATTCGAGTTTTTACACACTTTCTGTTTTATTTCAACTGTCATTCTGTCTGATTTTTTTAGTTTTGTCTTAGACAATATTTTGACTTTTCTACTTCAATTTCAGACATCTCATTGGCAGAAAATAGCGGTTCACTAGATGAGTTTCTAGATTAACCCTTTTTTACCCCAACAGTGACAGGTTGTGCCACAGCATCTGGAATCACACTAAACATGTGGAGAACTTCCTCGGTTCCTTGAAGTAACTTCATGTCTTCATCAATAGACATTTCAGTGTCACATCCGTTAAGAGAGATCTCGCAATTATTTGTACTATTCCTTAATTTTACTAATTTTAATTCCGCCTTAACTCTTTCCAATTTAAGGCGTTCTAGCTCTATTTGACTGTTCTGCTTGGATTTTTGGGTTTTACTTTCTCCTAACACTTGCTCTATCACGGTTTTCACGAATTCATAATCTTCTTTAAACACATCCCTTTCCTCAATTAACCGTTTTAAATAAACCATTTTTGCATCTCTTGCACAGTCAAACCTATTTCCTCAGCAACCAGCTTCAGCTCATCCCTCTTTAATTTTACAACTAGCGACATTTTGCTCTAACAATTCTACACACTTTCTCAAGAAGATAATATTAAAACTCAAGCGACTCTAAACTCACCGATACTAAATTTAACTTCAACTTGAGGAATTAATTATACACTCAATATTCAATAACTAAATCTCCACACACAATATTCAATAATTAAATCTCCACACACAATACTCCATAACTACATAAATCTCCACACAATACTCCATATTGTTAATTTCCCAAAAGTACAATGTAGCAAGAAGCAAAAAGTTCTGCACACAAATTGTGACCGGGGAAGCAAATTGTGCTTGTTTCAGTTGCTTACTAGAAAATTAAAAACGGAATTTCATTCGTTTCTCATACTCCAGGGCTTCTCAAATTTTCTATTTGTGACCCAATTTCAATCATAATTTCCATCGCGCCCCTCCCCTTGTAATTGCAATGTATTGAATGCTATAATAATCTACTTTGACGCTACACACAGTCACAATACGACCTTATCCGTGTGACCCTCATAAAACGTACAAGTTATCAATTATTAAATTGTGCATATGTTACCTTTAAGTAACATGATAAGTAAATATGTTACTTTTCCTTTCTAATTTTTAAATTGGAACAAACTGCAAGATAAGTTTTAATTAAATTAAATATTTATTTCCTCAATCATCCATTTCTAAAGTCTAACCCTACTTTTCCAACATCCTATCTTTGTAAAAATGGCCTTTCTGCCGTGGCTGCTTTAAAGACAAAATATAGATCTCAGCTAAATATAGAAAGAAAAAATACTTAAGTGTCTATAGCTAATATTAAAACTTCCTTTGAAAAACTTTGCTCTCCAAGACATTGGAGTCGCTAGTAATTATTAAACCTGTTCTTCATTTAGTATTGATAAATTAATTATAAAATACACTGTGCAATACTGATATATTTCTAAGTATAATATATTAGTGTAACTGTACATTTTATTTTTTTATTACGTCATGTAACACACGGTTTAATTCTAAGACCAAAATGTAGATGGCGGTACTCGTAACGGAAGTGTTACCGAATGAAGCACTATATTACCGTCAGAGAGAGTTTTATTATTATTATTATTATTGAAAACAATTATAAAATTCCCGTGCACCACAAAGTGTCACGCGGGGCTTACAGAAGTAAGTATTAAACGCACATTCAAGGGAAGTAAAAAAATTTTTAACAAAATGAGGTTAAGAATTACAAACAGTTACAACAAATTCACAGAAATTTTTGAAAGCCCTTCTGCTGGAAAGAAGTTGGTGAAAATTCGGTGGCCAATTAATGTTAAGTGTCTTGAACGCCAGTCTTATGATCTTTCTCTCTCTAACATACTTGGAACACAGGAGGATTACATGATTGAGTCAGCGTTACGCGTCTCGCTGTCCAATCCTGGACTATGTAATTTATTTAATTCCCACTTATTTCCTCTAAATGTTTACCCTGTATTGTGTCTATCCATTGTAACTGTGTTATTTTATGTCATTAAAATATTTTAATTACCCCGAGATTCTGTCAATATTACTTTGGTTTACCCAGTAATGACGTAAGAAACCGTTACAGTCAGAATTTGTATGTTTTGTTTTCCTTCCCTTCAATAAATTAATAATTTTTTAAATAATCTTTAATTTTCGACTTTCTGATTCACTCGCGCTCTCCTGATAGTATTATCCCGCCTCCCTAGGGGGCGTGAAACATAATTTGAGAAGCTCTCTTATACACGCATTCAATAGCAGTTGCTTTGTTTTTTTATATTTTTACATCGATTCGATTAATTAGTTTACATCACCATGGGTTGAACTTTTCTCGTTGAATTTTCGGTTCGAATTTATGAATATATTAAATGATCTTAATTATTCAATAAAATACTAACAAATTGATGCAAATCCGGCGTACAACGCGCACTTTTAGCACAAAAAATAAGAACGAAGTTTAAGGGGTGCGCGTTATACGCCAGATATGATAGCTTTAAAAATAACAAAAGAGATGAGCATAAGAAAAAATAGTTCTGCCCATATCGAAATACAGTTTATTTAAAAGAAATGACATGCCTTTATGAGCTATTTTTTCAAAAGTCTGGGATAAAGGACTTGAAACCGCAAGAGCATTGTATACCCACATTTCAGATTTTTTCGTAAAAAAAGGGCTGCGCGTTTTACGGCCAATAGACCTAAAAATTAAAAGATGCAGCTCTAAACTATAGCTGCGTGTTATTACGGTATTTTCTGTGCAAAGTAAGTTGCATAGACTCCTTTGTTCCAATTCCTTCCATTCCTCAGAGTTCAAGAGTTCTGTATCGTGTATATCACGAAATCCTTCAGTCGTAGTGCATATCTGCAGAAATCAAAATCTGACATACGTCGGTTAGTGAAAGACTCTCCTTCAAGATGGAAGAACACTTCTGTTTTAAGGGGACGACGTCGTATTTGTCAGTGGCCTCGTACAGCTGGAAGGCAGTTTCCCACCGCACCTCTCCGATACTGTCGGTGTACATGAACGTCAGTAGCCGGCGAACTGTCCCTACTGCAAAGTCCTCGATATAGACTGAGCCAGTCCATTTCACCTTCATCTCTCGTCCGAACATGGCCTTAAAAGCGGCCGACCTGGCTCCTAAAACAGCGGTGTGGACAGAAAAGGACTCGTCGCCAACGCAGACTTTGATGTCTCCCTTCTTCGAACAATCGACGTAATTCCTCGCTCAAAGAATGGAGGAATGACTTCCAAGCTCACTTTGGGGGGTTTCAGGAGAAGCCAGTCCACAGGGTCCGGTGGTGATGCTCTCTATACAAGTGGACACTTCACCCAGAGAAATTTCAAAATCACATTTTAGCGATAGCACATCATCGGGTAGAAATATGTGTGTCTGTAGACAATAAATTTATTTTTCTCTACAGCCAGAAGAAACCGCCAAATTTGCTGCTCGTTCTTTGCTTCAAATACACTTCCATCCTTGGTATGAAAATAAGCCTTCCTTTCGAAGTCCTCCACAGAAACACCGAAGCTCATGAAACCATATTTCACGTCTTTTTTCAAAATGATGTGGATCTCTACTTTTCGCACGTCGATCCGCCGGTTACCAAAAGTTCCGCACTCAGAGGTGGAAATCCATCCATGGCAGATTTTAGGACAAGAGTTCTTTTGTACTTTCCCACTAGAGTACTGAACTTTTCGATATCCCATGTGAAAAATCTTCTCTCAACACCAACATGACTGCGAGTGAAGCAGACAACGGGTTCTGAATTCAGATCGGAGTTCCGTAACCATATTTCACACTGTATCGTCAAAGTGCCACACGGAAAAAACGTGAACCTGTTTTCACCCGTAATTTCATGAGTTGTCAATCGGATGGATGGCTCGCGAGAAGAATCATTCAATCTGTTGTGCAGAAAAATTAGTGTAACATGTTGTACAACGTTTTATGATTGTGATGATTTACTAATTGAAATGATAATTTCAGCTAAGCCTTTGTCTTAGCTATTTATTTTGATCTTGCACATAGTAATCTATAATTAACATAGACCTCATAAAATAAGCATTGTTCATTATTATAGTGGTTGTTATACTAATAAAAAATTTTTAACTCAAATAACCTAAAGAATTTGTGGTGCTCAGAAATTAAACTCTTTTCTAGGGAAACTTTCTAAGGATTCACAGTATCCTGATTATGTTCAGAGGATATTTTCCTGTATGGAGGATGAAGGTTCTTCAAGCTCTGTGAACTCATAATATAGGCCCACGAATTGTCGGAAAGTGGGTATTGCCAACACCTCCTAGATAGAGAATGAAATGATCCTGAAATGAGAGAGGCTTGTGATGTCACATATAGTAGGTATAGAAATCCCGCCTGATTTGAAGTTCACTTTACTCGCCTACGCCATTTTGATTGTTGCTCCTGTACGGTTCGCAGCTTTCTACATTTTTATTGCAGATTTTCAATTTATTTGTGACGATTTTGGATAAAACCATAAAAAAATGGTCTACACTTAGTTGTACATAATTGCAATAGCAATTATAAAGAATTGGGTCAGTAAAAACGTTAGGATTCCCAAAAGAGGACTTTCTTCGAAAAAAATGGATACAAGCCATTTCAAGAAAAGATTTCGTTCCATCAAAGTATTCGAAGGTAAGTTTTTTAATTTTATTCTATTTATGGAACTTGTAATAATATCTTTATTTTAAAAGTCTACAAATAACTTTAATAGGTTGTTCGATAAGACCTATGAAAATGTACTAATTTCTTTTTCTTCATGTGAGTTTCTTAAACATTGGCAATTCATTTTTATTTATCTATAATGATAAAGGTGTCTTGTTTATGAAATAAATATTTTGTAGCCCTAATAAAATTTATGTTTTTAAAAATGAGCCCAAACAAGCATTGTTAGTGAGACAAAAACTGTCTAGTGTTTTTGCTATTGCTGCTTTATTTTTGTGTCATTTACCAAATACCTTTTCGTAGAATCAACGAAAGTACCTTAAGTATTAATAGTTTGTTAGCAAAGAAAGCCCATTATGATATACAGCTCGTAGGCAATGTAAATATGGACATAAGCAACCATTTATTGTATATTTTGTACATTAATATGATGTGAGGTACAAAACGCATTCACAACAACAACAAAAAACTAGCTGATTTTTGAACTATTAGGATGACTTTAAAAGTAAGAAAAAATAAAGCTGTAAAAGTAAGCTGAAAACAGATAAACATTACTCACACAATTCGTTAACTTCATTTTAAAAAAATCAAATTATCAGAGAAATTTTTGTTAATTCTAACAAATATTTTTTGTTGATGCAAAACAATATATATATATATATATATATATATATATATATATATATATATATATATATATATAATTCATTTAATTTTATAGGTTTGTGAATTACACTTTTCAGATGATGCTATACGAAGATACACCGAAGGGGGTTATATTTTAGGGATGGCATATAACAGTGAACAAGCTGCTACTTCAGCATATGTGTTCATGATTCAAAGTCTTCTTTCTCTAGTTCATATAATGCCAGTGAAAAAAATCGATGGAGAAAAATTGTTTGCTGTTGTTAAAAAAACTATCGTAGAACTTGATGATATATGATTCAAAGTTATAGGTGTAGTTTCTGACAATAATTCTATAAATCGAAAAGCAATGTCAAACTTTTCTGTTCCTCCCAAAGTGAGTATTGTATATCCACATCCTTCTGATTCTTCCAATCCTTTATTTTTTGTTATTGATTCAGTACACATTTTTAAATGCATTTGTAACAATTGGATTAATCAAAAAAATGCAAGTTAATGTTTTTATTTTCCAGATTTTGAAGATCCTAATAAGTTTACATTATTAGAAGCAAATTTTTCTAAGTTTGCATATGGTTTAACTTTGAAGGCTTTATTTCCTACAAATCTTGAAAAACAAAATGTGAAACTTGTGCTTAAGATATTTAATAATTTTGTTATTCAGGGGCTTCAACTATTAGGAGAGCAACATAAACTAATTAGTTATGAAACAACATCAATTTTTATTTCTTTAATTTGTACATGGTGGAAAATAGTTAATGTTAAAACACCTTTAAAGGGACAACATTTGCTTGATCCTTATCAGCAACTGATTACTTTATCTCCAGACAACCAAACATGTGAATTCTTGCATAAAATTTTGTCATGGTTAGACTCGTGGAAGGGAAAAAATTCTACTACTGGCACCATTACTAAAGTTACTGGCACCATTACTACTACACCATTGCTTTTATTCATACCACATATGCTTTACTTGAAATGTCAAAATATTGCATTAACGAATTAAAATTTCAGTATTTTCTACCCGGGAAAATTCAAACAGATGCATTAGAAATTCGTTTTGGGAAATATAGAACACTTTCAGGTTCTCAATATTTAATATCAATTCGACAGCTTTATGAAGTAGAAGCTAAACTAAGAATTCAAAATTTTTTACCTCTATTTCTTTGGTTTCAAACACATATGGCCAGCTTAACTTAAGACATTCATTTGGAAGATTCGTGTAATGAAAATCCTTTAGAGTCATCAGTATTGTATAATTTTAATATTACACTATCTGAAAAAGATTTTCGTGATGCTCAGCAGTATCTAACTGTTTTAACATATTTAGCTGGTGTTTGTGCTAGAGCAGCACTTAAAAAATTAAAATCCGACTTTTGTTCCAAATCACTTGTTCTTAAAAAATCTTTTGAACTAAATTCTAATTATGATTTAATACGTAACTTAGACAGAGGAAGTTTATTGTGCCCTTCTCCAGATGTTGTTACAGCAATGCTCTACAACTATAAAATAGTTCAGAAACTTCTTTCTATTGATTATGAAAATATGTTCCTTAAACAAAATAATCAACGTCAAATTGCCTCAGAAATATTGATTAGCTTGATAAATTCAAATGAATTTATGCATGTACTATGCATGGTACCAATAAAGTTTTATAACATATTTAATTCACATTTACAACAATGTATAACTGCTTTTGGAAGAAAAAGTACCAAAGGTTTAAAGAAAGAAAAGTAACTGCGACAACAGTTGAATAAATTGTATAATCTATTTTTATGTATGTATTTATTTTTCCTGTATATATCTATAATTATATAGTATAGATTTTTGTCTAAAAATATTTTTTAAATTTATTTAATAATTCTTAATGCTGTGATTGTATTTGATACCAATAAAGCTACTGTTTTTAAATTTGTTTCTTTTCTTTTTTTTTTTTTTTGCTTTGAAAAAAATACCTACTTTATTAGCTAAATGAATTACATTTTTACATATGGGTGTATTATATTTTCTCTCTATATATACATTTATTTTAGGTATATATCTATGCTTTAATATATGTACAATTTATCTAAAATATATATTTTTAACTTATTTTACTATAAGCTGTTATATTGTTATTTATGGGAACTTTATGTTTTGGTAATTTTTAATGCTGTTATTGAAGAGAGTGAAGAATTTTTGCTCATTACTGTGCATGATACCATTAATTTTAAAACATTTAATATACATTTTTAACAATGCATAATTGAATAACTATTGTTGGAGGGAAAATATAGAAACATTTTAAGCAATGAAAAGTAACTGACAAATAGCTAAATAAACTGTAATCTGTTTCTGTGTACATATTTAATTTCATGTACGTATCTGTAATCATATATGTATGGATTTAATAAAAAATATTTTTGTCAACTTATTTTATGGTAATTTTTCATGCTGTTATGCAGACAGCAAACTTTTGTTTATTAATTTGATACCAATAAAGTTTTAAAACATATTTAACTACTTTTGAGAGAAAAAGTACTAAAAATTTAAGGAAAGAAAAGTGACAGGCAAACAGCTAAATAAACTGTGTAATCTATTTTTAAGTATATATTTATTTTCCTGTATATATCTATAATTATACAGTTGTAGATTTATCTACAAATGTATTTGAAATTTATTTAATACTACTTGATGTGCGAGATACCAATAAAGTTACTGCTTTTAAATTTGTATGTCGTTTTTTTTGTTTTGATAACTATTTCTAATTTTGTTTTCCTCTTTGTAACTGTAATATTATTCTTATGTAATCTGGCATCACTTAATTTTGTTTTCTAGATTGGCAACACCCTGTACAGTCATTGTGTAAACAACAATCATGTAACCTCGCTTCTAAGTCATTAAAAGCTAAGTTCCGTCCATTCAACTTCGTTTACTTTATTTATAGTACAATTTTAATGACTTAGAAAAATCTTGAATCGTTTCTGTTTTAAATTTGATAATGGAACAATTGCTGAAACCTGAAAGATTTGATATAGATCCTACGTGTTCTAATTCGGAAACAAAATGGCGCCATTGGAAAAAAACTTTTGAAAACTTTTTAGGAGGCATAAAAACCATTACAGAAGAACATAAACTTCCTTTGCTATGTAATTACGTAACCTCAAATGTTTATCAGTTCATTAATGATTGCACAACTTATGCTCAAGCTATTGCGATACTTGATTCTCTTTTTATAAAGAAACGTAACGTTATATTCGCTAGACATTGCTTGTCAACGCGAAATCAACAAACTGAAGAAACGGTCAGTGAATATTTACAAATTTTAAATCAATTGAGCAAAGACTGTGACTTTACTGATGTGAAGGCTGAAGAGTACCGAAAAGAGTATATTAGAGATGCTTTCATACGAGGATTAAAATGTCCTCGTATTCGTCAACAACTCCTCGAAAATACATCGATGACTCTTGATCAAGCTTTTGAGCAAGCTAGAACACTTGAATCAGCTGAAGTCCATGCAGCTTCTTATATGGGAAGTTCATTCCCTGTACAATCTGCAGCTATGAAAACAGAAGATTTTTCAGAAGAAACCGTTGCAACATCAGCGGCTTCCTCCTCCTCCTCAAGGTCTCAAAAATGCTTCTTTTGTGGAAATGACTTACACTCACGAACCCTTTGTCCAGCTAGAGATGTTACTTGCAGAAACTGTGGAAAAAAGGGACATTACCAGCGAGTGTGCAAATCTAGACCTTGGAGAAACTCTTCAAATGTGGTGGCTTCTTCAAACACACTGGTAGCTATTTCGGGATCTACTCACTGTGTCTCCAGAAATCAATACTTAAGGCATTGGTTAATAATATTCAGTTCAGTGCATTAATCGATACAGGAAGCTCTCTTAGTTTTCTTAACGAAAAACATGTGGCAAAATATAAATTGAAAGTTGAACCATATTTGGGAAAAATATCCATGGCAAACTCCTCTATGGTGACTGAAACAGAGGGTGTTTGTAAAGTCAATTTGAAAATTGAAAACTTCACTTATCAGAATGGGGAACTTTTAGTTATGAAAGATCTTTGTAGTGATGTTTTGATTGTCCATGATATTCTAAACAGACATTCATCAGTAGAAATTGGATTTGATGGTAATAGACCTCCACTAACAATTTGTTCTTTGGCTGTAGCACAAGTACCTCCTTTTTCGTTATTTTCTAACTTGAATCCAGACTGTAGACCTTTGGTTACAAAATCGAGACGTCAGACTGTTGAAGACAATATTTTTATGGCATTGGAAGTTCAGAAACTTCTCCAGGAAGGAGTCATCGAACCAAGTAACTCACCATGGAGGGCTCAAGCCTTTGTCATTAGAGGAGAAAATCATAAGCCCAGAATGGTGGTTGACTACTCTCAAACAATTAATAAATACACTTTGCTGGATGCTTACCCTTTGCCTAGAATAGAAGAGGTAATTTTGAAAATTTCAAAAAATAAAGTTTTTAGCAAAATTGATCTCCAAAGCGCCTACCATCAAATTCCTATCCAGGATAGCGAGAGACATTATACAGCTTTTGAAGCTTGTGGAAAGCTCTACCAAATTTTGCGTGTTCCTTTTGGGGTTACTAATGGAGTAGCTTGTTTTCAAAGAGTCATTGACAAAATTATTGAGGATGAAGAACTCACCCTTACATATCCATTCATTGATGATGTTACTGTGTGCGGAAAAGATAAGAAAGAACATGACAACTTAGAGAAGTTCATGACTGTGGCAAAGAAGTATAATTTGACTCTAAATGAAGATAAGTATGCCTACTCAAGTGATTCTGTCCATTTGCTAGGCTACATTATTCAGGATGGTATAATTAAACCGGATCCTGAAAGACTAAAACCTTTGCGAGATATGCATGTTCCGAAAGACTCATCTGCATTGCAACGTGCTTTAGGAATGTTTGCCCATTATCGCCGATGGATCCCGGGGTTTTCTAAGAAAATACGTCCTCTTCTAGGAAAGAAACAATTTCCTCTTTCTAGATGCTGTATTGACTTTTAATTCACTGAAAGATGATGTGGCAAATGCTGCCTTGGCAACAATTGAAGATGACATACCATGTAGAGTGGAAACTGATTCATCTGATTTTGCGATTGGAGCTACCTTGAGCCAAGCTGGACGTCCTGTTGCCTTTTTCTCAAGAACTCTACATGCATCTGAATTGAGACATTCATCCCCAGAAAAAGAAGCATATGCCATTGTAAAATCACTTCGTCATTGGAGACACTTCTTGATGGGAAAGCATTTTGAAGTATTCACTGATCAACAAGCAGTCGCATTTGTATTCAATCAGCGACATGGTAGTAAAATTAAAAATGAAAAGTTAATCCGTTGGAGACTTGAACTTGCTAGTCTTAAATTTGACATTATTTATCGTCCAGGAAAGCAAAACGTTATTGCTGATACATTATCACGTATAACTGGTGCTATAACTCCCAGAGTCGACTTATACAATCTTCACAACTCGCTTTGTCATCCTGGAGTGACACGAATGCACCATTGGGTTCGTTGCAAAAATCTCCCTTTTTCTTTAGAGGATATAAAGAAAGTCTCAAACTCCTGTTTAATATGTAATGAATTAAAGCCAAGGTTTGTTAAAAATGTTGGAACACGTGTGAAAGCTACTGCTCCATTTGAAAGGTTGAATCTTGACTTTAAAGGACCTTTACCTAGTGTCTCAAGAAATCACTATATTTTAACAATAGTTGATGAATTCTCTAGATTTCCATTCGCGATCCCTTGTAGTGACATTTCTGCAAAAACCGTAATATTGCATTTGAAGAACATTTTCTCTATTTTTGGAATGCCATCATTTATTCATTCTGACAGAGGATCATCTTTCATGTCTCATGAATTAAAATCATTTTTAACTTCTCAAGGAATTGCAACAAGTCGTACTACTCCCTATAATCCAGCAGCAAATGGACAGGTTGAACGTTATAATGGAATAATCTGGAAAACTATACAACTTGCTTTAAGATCTAATAGTATGAAAACTGAACAATGGGAAGTAGTTATCCAAACAGCTTTGCATTCCATTTGCTCCTTGTTGTGTACAGCAACAAATGCCACTCCTCATGAACGAATGTTTTCTCATCCTCGAAGATCCCATAACGGCTGTTCCATACCTACTTGGATTACAAAGCCTGGTCCAGTTCTTATGAAAAATCAGATGCGTGCTAACAAATATGAGCCAATTGTTCAAGAAGTGGAATTAATTGAAGCTAATCCTGACTATGCGCATGTAAAACTTGGTGATGGAAGGGAAACAACTGTTTCTATAAGACACTTGGCTCCAAGAGGGGAAACTACCAGATCTGAAGACAACAAGGGTACAGAGGAAAATGTTCAAGCTTATCCAGATCTGCAGCCAATAAACTCAGACTCAGCCATTACTTTAGAAGACTCAACTGAACAGAACATAAACACAGTAGCGTTGCGTACTACATCTCGTCACAGGCAACCTCCTGCATACTTGAAGCACTACATCAGGGACTGAAATAACTAGATTAAAATTAAAGGTGGGTAAATGTAATATTATTCTTATGTAATCTGGCATCACTTAATTTTGTTTTCTAGATTGGCAACACCCTGTACAGTCATTGTGTAAACAACAATCATGTAACCTCACTTCTAAGTCATTAAAAGCTAAGTTCCGTCCATTCAACTTCGCTTACTTTATTCATAGTACAGTAACTATTCTGAAAAAAATAAGAAGATAAATTTTAAAATTAAGAAATAATTATAGTTGTGTAAAAAAATAAATATACGAATACAAAAGGCTCTTATAATTTGCTACAATGTAATAAATGTGTTTATGTTCAACGCAATGCGTTCCTAGTAATGGATAATCATTACTTGCAATTATTATTTAAATAGGAAAACTAATATTTACTCATGTTTTATGTACATGAAATACAATTTAATGATTAATTTACTAATTTTTTTAATCTCTTGTAAAAAAAAAAGAGTATAATTAGTTTATAACAAAAAGTATTCAAAAAAATACATCAGAGAATCTCCGTAGGCGATGGACGATTTCTCTCTACTAGTAGTGACGTCACAAATCAGTGGTCAGGCCTTGTATCTAGGAGGTGCTGGTATTGCTCACTTATTTTGATATGTTCAAATTTTATTAATCTCGGAAAATAATTGTATTTATTTTTATATTTATTTAGTTCATGCATATTTGTTAATCTGAAGGATATAAATCTAATTGTTTTCAATTTATTCTAAACATGGATTGCATTATGAATTTTTTGACTGATCAATATTTATTTATAAATTTTCCCTTTAAAAAATAATTTTTCTTTCATAAATTATCTCCAGAAATTTAAAAAATTTGGAATGAAGTCCAATGTAGTTTGAAGCTGGATGAGAGCAAGGTTGTTTCGTAAATGTGTGTTTGTATTTCATGTTAATCATATAATTTATTTCTGTATTATGTGTTTTTTTCTGACATGTCAAACATTTTTCTCATAAATATGGTGTAACGAAGACCTTTTATAGCTTTGTTGAAGTTTTTCAGATGTTCTGTGTAAACTTTTAACCAAAACTCAAGATCTCATTCAGATCTGTATTTTAACATAGAATCTGTTAATAGTTCAATCAGTTCTTTTTTTATATTGAGTTCGATGGACTAAATTCACGGGATGACTGGGTCAGATGAATATGCTGTCGTTTGTTTACTACTATTGCTTACAATTATTTTGCTCTTAAACTTTTACATTTTACTTTCTAAAGTGTCTTATTTTGCTGAAATGGTTGGATTTTGGATTAGAGATGTAGACTTCTACAATAATGTAAATATTTCAAAGCAAAATTTTGTTTATTTTAAATTAAGTTATATTGAGTACATATAATGTTTAGTTAACATAAATTTTACTTATTTTTCACATCTTCAGAGTAGTTAACAGAGATACTTCAGCATTTAATTATCTAAAACTAGAAGCAAGAATCTGATATGTAACCATGTCATATCAAAAACAAGTATTTTTATATATTAGTAACTTATTTTACTTAATTTTACAATATATTACAGGGAAAAAGAAAAAATTTCGAGAAGCATTCATTACAGAAATGGAAAAAGAAAAAAAATTATTGAGAAGCATTCACTACAGAAATTGAAAAATATCTTAATTTACTACAGCTCTATTAATGTTTATACTAGATGATGAATCACAAATATACCATTTTCAAACATTAGAAATCAAAAAATTGTCACTTTTTCATTTGTAAACTTACATGTAAAAAATAGTGCAATATTTTGAAAATCTTTATTAGCTGCACTATTTTAGGTAAAAGATATGATTTATTGAGAATTTAATTCCAAATATGGTAATAAATTAAGGCATTAAAGTTTTTAAATTAGAATGTGTGTCTAATAGAATATAGATTTATGTCCACATATATTGAATAGCATGGGTTTTCTGTACTTATATAAGCAAAAGCTTCAGTAAAATATACTTTTTCGAAATTTCTTTGCGTTGCACAGGCTATTGCAGTTTTAAGAAACAGTATATGTTTTTCAGAATTAAAATATGCTAATACTCATATGTGCATCGATAAAATTAAGGTAAAACATGACAAATAAAATTGATAAAAGTGTCTATTTTATTTTTGTTTAACTTTTTAAACTATCTTTTATAAAAAAAAATTAAAAATTATCAGTTTTATTACATTTTTCAAAAGTAATATATGGCTAATTATGTTTTGTTTATTATTTTCATATGTGTGTAAAATGAATTTCATATTCAAGAAACATTTTTATAAGTGGTATGTAAATGAAAATATATAATACAAAACTATATTATGTTCAGAGTAAAACAATGAAAAAATATTTTGAAATTAAAATTACTTTTGTAACTTTAGAGAATGTTTGAAGTATCATAAAAGACATAGAAAATAAGGATGGCAATTAATAATGAACCATAATATATGTGGACATTGCTTTTATTTATTTAACTTGTAGTGGATGACGGTGGGTAATATACAGTTTTTTCAAATGTAAATTCATTTATTAAATTAAAAAATGGCAACAAACAAAACTAATAGTCCAACAGCATATACAGAAAGGAAAATCGTTCGTTGTGTCCCTGTAGCGCAATGAATAAAAGTTAGCCTTTTTTGCAAACATAATATATCTTATAGAGGGTAGAGCCATTGCAGAGCAGTGTGTCCAAAAGTAAAAAATAATTTTTTAATGAGTGTTCTCATTGCAATTTCGCTTCACAGATAAAAATGCATATTTGAATATAAGAGAGAAAATTAACTTTTTAAAAAGGTAAACAGAAATGAAAGGATGAAAATATAAATAAAAATTATAACAGAAAAGTAATAACAGTAGTATGTTTGTGCTATATGAGAACTATAAGTGAAATAATCTGAAATTGATAAACCAAAAGAAAGAATTATATGTCATAAACTTTTTCCTTAAAATATTAACATAAATACCATACATTAGGAAGCCTTCAACTGGAAAAAAATAAAATTAGTACAAACTAAAAGGTCTAAACTAAAGGTAGGCTTATTTTATCTGGTTAATAGATAAAATAAGCCTACATTGTAATAAAGCATTAAATTAAATTTTCTGTAGCATTAAATTAATATCACATGAGGAATGAAAGTAATACTATCTAACATCTATATTATATTTAATATAAAATTCAGATGTAATACAATAGGGAAAAAATTAAATTAGTAAGAGCTAAAATGAACAACCTAAAACAGACCTACGTTGAAAAAAAACCATAATGAACCTAATGAGAGAAATAATAAACCTGTTGATAAAAAATTAATTTTTTAAACAATACATATTTGCAAAATTTTAGTTAAAAAAATTATTCTGTTGCAAAGAACAAACAAATGCGGAAATATAATGATAATTATAGTGATAATTGAAATATATATATCATATATGAACAGTATATATACAAAGTATATGATCTTCATAAAACTAAATGAGGAACATATTATCAGAAGCAAAGTTAAACCGTGATGCATGAGACGTAAAATCACATCAACACTGAATTTTAAGAAATCCAAAGAGAAATATTGTTACGAATTTTGTATAAATAGTGTAAATAATTTGTATTTGAGTGTTTAATGCATTTTTAGTATTTTATGTTATATTTATTTCATGTTAAAATTGTACTATTCACAAGCAATGCCGCCCCTTACGTTATAATGGCGATTCAATGAGAACTTGGCGAAATCTTGGTGATAAAGCCAAGTTGGCATCATTTTTGGAGACAAAGTTGGCGAGTTCGGAAACCTCTGGAATCTTCTAGAAAGTAGTAGATCTCTCCACTAGTGTCACGTTCAATGACACGAGATGTTATATTTCTGGGATTTCTGCTGCGCCTATAAAAACGATGCTCGCCGGTACGGCGAGGAGTCTTGATTAAGCCAGCGAGTAGTGAGGATTGTTTTGACTAGCGATTAGCTCGGCTGGGCTTGTGTGAATAATCTTTACGTACGTGTATTTTTAAACACTGTTTATTGTGTTTGATTGCTGTTGAAGTTGTGAAGACCTTCGGATATTTACCCTGTGAATATTGCCGATGAATCCTGTTTTGAAAGGTTTGAATTTTCGATAATAAATTCGCATCACTCTTAAAGAACTGATTATTTTTTCTTTGTGATTGTTTTTTGCATAAAATCCTTGGATCTACGCAACAGTTTGGTGTCAGAGTTAGGGTTTTATGCCAATAACACGAGCGATGGATGAACAACTGAAGGCTCTGTTGGAGGGCATCAATGCCTTGAAAAGCGGCCAAGAACATATGCAGAGAAGCCAAGAAGAAATGATAAAAGGTAAAGAAGAGACAAAGAATGAGTTAAAGCTAGAGATGCAGAAAGGTCTGGATGATACTAAGAATGAGTTAAAGGAGGGAATGGAGAGAGGCCAAGAAGAGAGCAAGAAAGGTCAAGAAGATTTGAAGAATTCTTTAGAAAAGAAAATCGACGCTGTTGAAGAAAAAAATCAACAGTGTGGAAGAGAAAATAACATTGAAAGTTGAAGAAAAGATTGCAGTAGTTGAAGAAAGAATTAAAGAGCAAGTTGAGGAAAGAATTGAAGGAGTGGCTGAAAATTTTAGCCTTATATCACAGCGAGTAGAAGATCTGGAAAAGAAGCTTCTAGTTTGTGCGAATAAGAACGAAAGCAAGATTTTGCCTTCCTCTCCAGTACCTGTGTCAACCTCTCCGGTGCCTGTGACTGCCTCAACATTGTCAGTGAAACTGTCGACCTATGATGGAAAAACGAACTGGGAAGTATACACAACACAATTTTCTATAATTTCGGAAGCCAATAGATGGACTAAAGGGGTCAAAGCTTGTCAGCTAGCAGCATCTCTTAAAGGAGAAGCCGCCGAAATACTACAGACTCTTCCCGATACAGAGCGACTGAATTTGAACTCCCTGTATAATGCTCTGGATCTTCGGTTCAGCCAAAATACTCCAAGGACTACGCGCGCCTGAAAATGAAAACAAGACTCCAGAAAACCGGAGAAAGTTTGCAGGAGTATGCCTCTGAAGTAGAAAGGCTCGCCAACTTGGCTTTCTCCGACCACCCAGCAACTGTGCGAGAAGCAATCTCCTTACACTATTTCGTGGACGGCCTGAAGGATGGGGAAATACAGAAGGCTGTGAGAATGGCAAATGTGCAACATCTTAAATCTACCCTGTTATATGCCCTGAAATTGGAGGCCGCCACTCAAGCTAGTCGCCGAGACCGCCAATCTATCCGAGGAGCTAGGGTGACTGCAGATGAGCCGTGTGAATCTCGATTGCTAAAAGAGATGGAGAAATTGAAAGAGGAAATGCAAACCGTAAAGGCTGGAATTTCTAACCAAGAGAAACGCAACTTCAAGTGCTGGGGATGTGGTAGAACGGGACACCTGAGAAGAAACTGTCCTTGAGCAAGGAAGTAAGAGAACACTGTTTCTTCTTCCAAACAGGAAAACTAATATATGGCGATCTCGCGGGGCGGAGGTTTCCAGATAATGAAAAGCCCCATCACAAAATTCTTCAGATTACGGCAGTAAATGGTGGCGACAACGGACTTTACGTAATAGGACAAATTAATAACATTTCGTGCCGTATGGTTGTTGATACTGGAGCCAATGTGTCTATAATCAGAAAGGGTTTGGCGCAAAACTCAAAACTTAGTATTATCTGGACGCCGCCCTGCGTTTCCTTGCAAACAGTAACAGGTGACCAGATTCAGGTCAATGGGAAAGCTAACGTCTCTCTAAGGTTTGGAAATATAGACTATCACCATATATAAGCAGATATCACCGATCCCTCTATTCTTGGACTAGATTTTCTGAAGAACAATAACTTTAAATTGGACTTTGAAAATAGCAATATGCATTCAAAATTTGAAGACATCACTCTTTTTGGCTTACAAACTCAATTTGAATCTAACCAGAAAATTATTGCAAAAACCAAACTCTCTTTATCACCAAGAACTGAATGTATAATACCTGGTTTAGTAGGGAAAATAAAAAAATCCGATTCGGCCTCATTGATTATCCTAACCCAGGCAGTTTAAAAGCAGGAGTACTGATAGCCTCGTCGGTAGTTGACCTCTCAAATTCAGTCATCCCAGTGAGTGTGGCTAACATTAGTGATAGGACCAGGACTATCCAGGAAGGAGATGTAATAGCAGCTTGTGCTCCTGTCACTTGTGTAGACCGAAAATGCAACAGCCAAGACCATTCTTCAGACGATCTAGTCAAAAATTTACTACAAAACATTGACTTAGACAAGAAACAGAGATGCGCTGTAGGAGAGCTGATTACAGAATTCCAAAGCGTATTTTCAAAAACATCTGAGGATTTTGGAAAAACAAGACTAACGAAACATCGAATCGATACGGGAGAGCATCCTCCTATTAAGCAGCACCCCCGACGACTACCATTCGCTAAAAAGGAGGAAATCCAAAAACTCATTGAGGACATGAAAAATAATGATGTTATTGAGCCATCGTCGAGTCCTTGGGCATCTCCCATCGTCTTGGTCAGGAAGAAAGATGGCTCAACCAGATTCTGTGTGGACTATCGTCGGTTGAATGATGTCACCAAGAAGGACAGCTATCCTCTGCCAAGGGTAAATGACACGCTGGACACACTTGCCGGCAATACATAGTTTTCTACCCTAGATCTCAAAAGCGGGTATTGGCAGGTAGAACTCCGCCCTGACGATAAAGAGAAAACTGCCTTCACCACGGGACAAGGACTGTGGTAATTTAAAGTTATGCCTTTCGGCTTGTGCTATGCACCTGCAACTTTCCAGCGCCTTATGGAAATAGTCCTCGGAGGACTTTCGCACGAGGCCTGCCTGGTTTATCTCGATGACATTATCATCGTGGGGCGCTCCTTCGAAGAACATGTGAAAAATATCAGACGTGTGCTACAAAAGCCAAAAGAAGCTAACCTGAAATTAAGGCCATCCAAGTGCCACCTATTCCGACGTGAAGTCACCTATCTCGGACACATCATTTCGGCGGAAGGTGTACGAACAGACCCGGATAAAATCTCGTCTGTGAAAGACTGGAACTTCCCAACGAATATTCACCAGCTCCGGAGTTTTTGGGGCTTATGCACGTATTACCGGAAATTCGTGAAAAATTTCTCAACGATCGCCAGACCACTGCGTAAACTGGCCGAGCTAAAACAGAAATTCATCTGGACGGTTGATTGTAACAACCCCTTTAATAAGCTTAAGGACGCACTAACATCTGCTCCAATCCTGGCATATCCTGAAATTGGGAAACAATTTATTCTCGATACAGATGCAAGTCATGAGAGCATTGGGGCTGTATTGTCTTAAGACATAGATGGTCAGGAGCGTGGCATCGCCTATTTTAGCTATTTTCCAAACCAGAAAGAAATTATTGTGTGGCCAGGAAGGAACTGCTCGCTATCGTAAAAGCCGTGGAACATTTCCACCCTTACCTCTACGGTCTAAGGTTCCTGCTGCGAACAGATCATGCCTCATTGACCTGGCTACTGAATTTTAAAAATCCAGGCCAAATAGCTAGATGGATACAAATACTGCAGGAGTATGACGTGGAAATTTGCCACAGAAAAGGTACAGCACACGGAAATGCCGATGCCCTTTCGAGAAGACCCTGTCCTGAGAGCTGCAAATACTGCTCGAGAATTGAAAAGAAATTTGGCATAAAAGATCCAATAGTCCGCCAAGTTACAACGCCATCAACATTGGCATTTGACCCGGGGATTGATGAGAGCGTCCGAAAAGATCAACTGGCTGATCCTGAAATAAAACCAATCATGGAATTCAAAGAGTCGTCTGACGAAAAGCCTAGATGGCAAGACATCGCCACTTTCCATCGTACAACGAAGCGTTATTGGGCTCTTTGGGACTCTCTCCATCTGAGAAATGGTGTTTTATATCGAAAATGGGAGTCTAACGACGGAAAAACTTTCAGATGGCAATTAATACTCCCAAAGACAAGAATTTCAACAGTTCTTAAGGAACTCCATGGCAGTCCAACTGAGGGTCATTTTGGTGTTATGAAGACCTTACAAAAAGTTCGTGAGCACTTCTACTCGAGCAATGTGCGGAGTGACGTCGAAAAGTGTTGTCGCATATGTGATCCCTGTGCTGCACGCAAAGGTACCAGAAAACGCACCAGTGGAAGACTGCAGCTGTATAATGTGGGAGCGCCTTTCGAACGAATAGCTTTTGACATCCTAGGTCCACTTCCGAGATCGTCAGATGACAACAACAGCATCCTGGTTGTCATGGATTACTTCGCTAAGTGGCCTGAAGCCTATCCTATTCCCGACCAAGAGGCTTCAACTGTAGCAGAGGTTTTAGTTCAACGCTGGATCTCACGATTCGGGGTCCCTCTACAGCTGCACTCCGATCAAGGGAGAAACTTCGATTCTGCAGTTTGCAAGAGGCTGTGTGAAATACTCGCCATTGACAAAAACCCGGACAACAGCTTTACATCCTCAGTCTGACGGCTTGGAGAGAGGTTCAATCGGACCATCCTGAACAACCTATCTCTCCTGGTATCCAGTAATCAACAGGACTGGGACAAGAAATTTCCCTTTTTCCTGCTTGCCTACAGGAGTGCCGTTCACGAGACCACCGGCTATTCCTCATCCCAGATGCTCTTTGGACATGATCTTTGTCTGCCTGCAGATCTTCTGTTCACCCACCACCAGATGCACCCTTGGCGCCTGAGGAGTATATCGGAAACGCCAGGCACGGATGGAGGAAATGCATCATCTGGCTAGGGAAAGAATCGACATGGCTTCCGAGAAGATGAAGACCCGATACGACGCAAGAGCAACTGGACACGACTTTCACGAAGGCGACAAAGTGTGGTTATGGAATCCGAAACGTTGCAAAGGACTCTCTCCGAAGCTACAGAGGAACTGGGAAGGTCCTTACACAGTTCTGAAAAGACTGAATGACGTTGTGGTGCGGATACAGAAATCACCACACTCAAAAAACCGAAGGTAATACATTACAATAGGCTAGCCCCTTATCTTGACCAAGATGAATAAGATCCTTAAGTTCAGACCATGGTCATTAATTATTTTGTAAATAATGTAAATTATTTCTCTCTTTTCTAATTCCTTAGTTTTCGAATTTATGTTTACATCTCTTCGTGTGCTTTTAATTTATTTGTATTGTATTTGCTGTGGAATACATTTGTTACTTTATATGTGATAATTATGTGAGTAGTTTGCCTGTAAATAGAGGCCTCTTACTCAAAGATTGTACTGCCCGGGACGAGCAGTCTTTGAGGAAAGGGGCAGTGTTACGAATTTTGTGTGAATAGTGTAAATAATTTGTATTTAAGTGTTTAATGCATTTATATTACTCTATGTTATATTTATTTCATGTTAAAATTGTACTATTCACAAGTAATGCCGCCCCTTATGTTATAATGGTGATTCAATGAGAACTTGGCGAAATCTTGGTGATAAAACCAAGTTGGCATCATTTTTGGAGACAAAGTTGGCGAGTTTGGAACCCTCTGGAATCTTCTAAAAAGTAGTAGATCTTTCCACTAGTGTCACGTTCAATGACACGAGCGGTTGTATTTCTAGAAGTTTCTTTCGCGTATATAAAAAGGATGCTCGCCGGTACGGCGAGGAGTCAAGATTAAACCAGCGAGTAGTGAAGATTGTCTTGACTAGCGATTAGCTGGGCTGTGCTTGTGAATAATCTTTACTTACGTGTATTTTAAAAACTGTTTTTCTTTGTGATTGTTTTTGCATAAAATCCTCGAACCCTCGAATCTACGTAACAATATATTTATTAAAATCAAGTTTCTATAAGTAATAAATGAAAGAAAAATTAACAGATAGCTATTGAAACGATTGCTTTTTTCTGAACGTTTTATTAAACATATAAATACATAAGTAAAAAAACAGTATGTGGGAAAGCCTATATATATATATATATATATATATATATATATATATATATAAAAATATATATATATATATTATAAAAAATATACATGTACTGAAAAAAAAACATTAAAAAAAGCTGATCTGATAAAAACATTTTGATGTTTCATTTTACTTTTAACCTTCTTTATTCCAGTAAAAAAATATTAATATTTAAAAAGTAGCGTAATGCGAAATTGAAAGTTTCTTCCTCTTCAGTTTTGAACCTGGGAACTGCCGTTTTATAAAGCAGCGGGTTAACCAACCACGCTATCAGTTAAGTCGGGGAAGAGCACTGAATTGAGCGAAGGTGAAAATAAAGGTAGATTTTTTTCAATATCCCATTTCGTTATTCGTTAAAGTAAAAGATTTTTTTCGGGCTTCATTTTTAAGTTAATGCTTTCAAACTTCATATATCGATTGCAAACCACGGTAATTTTAAACAAAAAGCTTTAAAAAAGGTAATGTTTACATATTTATCGCAAAAGGGAAAAAAGTTGAAAAACACATTTTTTTAACCGTAATTTTTAAGGTATTTCATCAATCTTTGTACGTATTACGTATAATATTGTTCTACACGCGGAAAAAAAAGTTTCGTGAGAAAATAGATTTCAGATTTGCATGAATCAATCAACCGTTATTTAATTTTAATTTTAACCTTTTTCATTCCACTAAAAAAATTTTAAAATGATCTTTCCGATGTTTTAAGGCAGTGTTTCTCAAACTGTGGGGCGCCCCCTGGTGGGCGCGATACCCTTACGAGGGGGCGCGAGCATATCGAAAATAAAAATTTAAAAATTATTAATTTACTGGAATGAATTAAAACAAAACTTTCAGACATAATTAGACGGAACCTACCTACCAAATTTCAAGTCTGTAGGTTTAATAGTTCTAGAGATATCGTGATTAGTCAGTGAGGGAGTGAGTCGCTTTTCTCCTTTTTATATATCTATATATAAAAACTTGAAATTTGGTAGGTAGGTTCCCTTCATGGAGTAGACGTCAGCTAAGAACCGATTTTGCAAAGTTCGAACCCCAAGGGGCTTTATTGATATTAATTTAGCATGCATTTATAACAGTTTACAAATTTTGTTACTACAATAAATGCTCAACATGATGACCATCGTTTTCAGCTACTATTTGAAATCTTAAGATAGCATGTTCCACCGTTGACCGCAGTGTGTTCTGGGAAATGTTAAGAACATGTCGTGAAATACTGTCTTTGAGATCAAGAAAAGTTTTTGGTTGATCACAACTTACCAGCTGTTTTAAATGGCCCCAAAGCCAAAAATAGCGTGGATTGAGGTCAGGTGATCGGGGAGGCCACAGATGATGAAATTAGCGGCTGATCACACGTTCTTCTGTGAAGTAATGTTTGAGAACGTCCGTAACACAACGTGTAATGTGTGGAGGAGCTCCATCTTGCATAAAAATTATGCGTGAAAGGCATTGACGTGTTTGCAGATCTGGAATAATTTTATTCCGTAATCAACGATGCATATCGCTGTCCAGTGATAGAACATGTTACTGGACCTCCAGCACCTAATTCCTCGAAAAAAAAAGGGGCAAGAATAAAAGTCGCGGAAAACCCATACCACACCGTTACTTTTGGTGAGTGTAGCGGAACTCGTAAGGTGGAATGCGGATTGTCTGTTTCCCAAATTCGGCAGTTGTGAGTATTAACCGAACCGTCCAAATGAAAGTGGGCTTCGTCTGTCCAGAGGATATTCCAAGGCCATTCTGGATCAACTTCCAAACGAGCAAGAAACTGCAGTGAGAGCAGATGTCGAGTCTCGAAATCATGTGGAAGCAATTCCTGCACAAATTGAAGCTTGTATGGATAGTAACGGAAGATGTTTCGCATGATCTTCTGGACAGTTCAACGAGGCAGATCCAATGCTTCTGCCACACGGCGAACACTTGTAGTAGCCAGCACATTGGATGATTTGTCCTCTTCCACCTGAAGTGCTACTTTCTCTATTGCTTCCGTAGAAACAGGTTTTTTTTCCTCTTCCAGAACGAACATTCAACGATCCTGTTTCTTCAAATTTGGTTACCATCAATCGAAGATTTTTAGCAGTTAATGGACCTTTTCGCAACCCCTTTAATGTCCGAAATTTCCGTAGAGCAACTATTGCGGAATTATCGTTTTGATAGAATAACTTTACTAACAACGCGCGATCTGGTAAACATAATGACATTCTGATTAGCAATACCGAGCACAATGAAAATAAACTAATCTTCCATGAAAGTTTATTGCTTTTATAACAGTTGCTGTGTGTCGTCGAAAAAATTTGCATATTTTCGTCTTCTTTCGTGTAAATCCTTTGAAAATTAGTCATCGAAGAAGTTTAATTAAAATTTGCAGTTCATTTTAGAGATTGTGTTTTTTAATGAGTATCAGTTATTGTGTTACCGTATCCTGTGGATGGCCTTCATTCAAAAATGCCCTCTAGTGGCGAAATTTTGAACTAATTTTTTTTATTCGCTCAAACAAATTCCCACATCCCTTCTTTATGTCGTACACAACATTTTACAACTTTCTGAACAATAGTTTCGTCTGTAGACTATTTTGAAGTAGGGTCGCTTAATTGTGGACACCTGGTATATACATATATACATATATATATATATATATATATATATATATATATATGTATATGTATATATATATGTATATAAATATGTATATATATGTATATATATGTATATATATGTATATATATATGAAGATATATATATATATGTTATATATATGTATATATATAATGTATATATCTAATATATATTATAAATGTTAAAGTTTGTGAGTATCTTTGTGGGTCTTTCACGTAAAAACAACTGAATGGATTTTAATGAAACTTTACAGTAATATAGCTTATACTTCAGAATAGCACATAGGCTATAATTTATAGCATAGACTATAATTTATAAAGATATTGTATGAAGTGTCCAAAATATAACGATATTTGTCAAGTAAGTAAGAAAAATTCAGCCATCTGCGAGCAATTCTAGCTTGCGCTGCAAAAAAGCCCACGTCAGCATATATCTATCTTTTGTTTGTGAAAGAACTTTTTTTTGTTTTGGCTACGCAAGGTGCTCGCTTCTAATTAATTCCACTGATCAGCATAATGCCTATTTTTTTTCTGAATAAAATTAAGTTTTGAAGGGAGAGGTTGTTATAAATCTCTCTTTATTTTAATGTGTTTTTTTATGATTTTATTATGCACATTTGGTAGTAAGAAATTGATCTTTTTTCCAAATAAATGCTTTTTTATCAGTTCTGATACTTAAAGTAAATAAACTTTCACTTTCACACTGCATCATTTGGACAAATTTTCAAAATTTGTTTGCGATTAGTAGTTAATTATAACGCTATAATTTTAACTGAATAGGCAGATATAATTATTTTTATACTTAAAAATGCAATAACTACTGTACTGTATTTTTTGGAGTGCGAGAGTGAGTGAATATTAATGTCACACTGTTCAGCTACACGAGGGCTTTTGGCAACGGATCACGTAATTTTAAACCATGGTCAAGTGACGTGGACGACACCTGAGCTGGCACCCTCTTCTCCTAACTACCACATCACACCAACTTAGAAGGAATATTCTACCAATACTTAGCAGGAATATTCTTTGAAATCCACTCTTCCAAGATATATGGCAGCACGGGTGATGAGTATTTTAGAGGAAAAAATAGTTTGTCTAAATTTAAGTGGCTTATGTTTTTGTATGTTAATGAAGGCCATAGAAAATTATTTGACTGCTTATTTTAAGTGAATAATTAATATAATTAATATATATAATTAATTTTACAGTGGAATATCTTTAATTAATTTATTAGCTCTAACGGATTAAATTTTCCAAAGAGGAGTATTTTGTTTATGTATATCCCTTAATTTGTAAATGTAGTGATCCAAAAAAAAATATTGTATGAAAATAACTGCAGTATATCATAATGCGGTTGGATAAAGTATTAAAGTGCAATTCTCCCCTACACGGCGGGTCTTACAAAACTCTAATAAAGCTCGAACTACGAAATTAGCTAGGCATTTGCCAACTTGACTCTATCGTTAACATTTCGTTATGTTTTTCATTGAATCGCCATTATAATTTAAGAAACGGCGTTGCTTGCGAATATTGCAATTTTAAAAAAAAATAAATACAACAGAAAGTAATATTAATGTATTACACTTTCAGATATAAATTATTTACACAATTTTAAGCGTTCATTACTCAAAATTTGTAACAATGTGTTACTTTTGGTGAGCAGAGATCAGCTTAGGGAGGTATTTTGAAAAATCGACCCTCAAGAGTGTTACGAGGAACTATAAATGAAAAAAATCCTTTTTATCAGCTATTAGATCTACATACTTAAAATTTAACAAAGGTGTTTTTTTTTTCTTTCTTTTTTGTGTTTAGCTGAGATATGCAAAAAGCTTTTTTTGTTTAATTTGCAATTCACATAAAATTAACTCATTAAAAAAACTTCTTTTTCCTTCAATCTGTGTTGTTTAATTTTTCAGTTCACCCGTGCGAAGAACCGTTCTTCGCACGGGTGAATTGAAAAGTTAAGCAATATAGTTTGAAGGATAAAGAAGTTTTTAATGAGTTAATTTTACTCGAAATGAATATTAAGCGAAAAAAACACATGTTTGTTAAATTTTAAGTCTGTAGATCTAATAACTGATAAAAATGATTTCTTTTTATTTATAACACCCCTTAAATCTCTTGTGGGTCGATTTTCGAAAACACCTTCCTAAGCTGATCTCTGCCCAGCAAAAGCAAAACATTGTTACAAATTTTGTGTAATGAACGCTTAAAGTAGTGTAAATAATTTATATTTAGAAGTGTAATACGTTATTATTACTTTCTGTTGTATTTACTTTATGTTTTAAAATTGTAATATTCGCAAGCAACTCCGTTCCTTATATTATAAAGAAGATAACACAAAACTCTTCTCCATAAAAAAAACATATACATGACAATTTTCATAGTGATCGGTTGAACAGTGTTGGAGTGAAGCGAGGTCATGCATACATGCAAACATCCATTTTTACTTTTTAGATAAACAAATGGCATTAAGGAATCTTAAAGTTTGGATCATTAAAATAGTTTATAGAAAATTTACATGCAGTGAAAATCGTTTAACACAAAACTGAGAGGGTGTGGATTTTTTTTTTCGTGCTAAAAGAATTTCATGCTAAAGAATACTAAAAAAAAACCCATATATTTAACAAAATTAAGTTCATTAGAGTACAGTTTATTTACATAGATACGTATATACATTATATAACTGGTGCCCGCGACTTCGTCTGCGCAGGATTAGTCCTTCGAGTAGCTTTTATTTTCTTCTCCAAGGTTCTCTCTATCCTTATACCGAAATTCATAAAAATTGGTTCTACGGTTTAGTCGTGAAGGCGTAACAGACAGAGTTACTTTGAGAGACCCTTGTTCCATGTTGTGTAATGTATGTAAACTGAAACCAAGTATTTTTGATGATCTCACTGATAGGTATTATAAATCCTATATTTTGTGTTGATAGATGTACGGCTGTATATGATGATTGATAGTAATGCAAAAGTTATAGGTAGCTATTGCAATATACTCCTATAAACTACGTTAAACTATTTTTTTCGTTCAGCATAAACATGCAGATTTTGCGATTCAGAAACCCTTGAGCAAGCCACGTAGAGCTGTCCGTGGGAAAAACACGGCGAGTCCAAATGTATGCCTGCTACCTTTAAGGTTTGGCCTTGCGATTTGTTGATAGTCATTGAAAATGCAACTTTTAATGGGAACTGCAGGCGTTTAAAATTAAATGGTAAGTTATTGGGTATGATTGGGATGCGTGGTATAAGAATATTGTCTCCCTTGGCCTCTCCAGTTAAGATTGTGGCTACTCCCCCCCAAACAACACATGCCTGCAGATTCCTCTTTCCATTTAAGAGCACCGCAAAACTGCATTCTTTATTCATCGCTTCTATTTTTATAAGCTTGTGGCTTGCGTAATCAAGAGTTTCGTCATACTCGAATGCAGCTTTATCGAATACCCCCCACGTGTTTTTTGTGAATATTAGACGTCGCTGTGTGAAGGTCTCCTAGGACCTCACTTTGAGAACGAGAATAAATAGGAGTCATGTAAGAATCAGTAGCCATTTTTATAAACAACTTTCTTTATTTGGTTATCTTATCCAAATAGAATCCAAGACTTATTGACAAGTTTTTCTAACTAGTATTATGAGGTTTTAAAGATAATATCCTTTAAATTAACTTAATTAATGATCAAATTAATTAACAATTAAATAACGATCACGCAGAGATTACCACAAAAAGAGATCCCAGAATTATATTTAATAATGTTCCTATTGAACATTTATCTTTAATCTCACTCTTAAAACTTTAATGAGACTTTAATGATAAATCAATAATTACCAACGGAATCTCAACTCCTCTTGAGAGTAAATTATCTCCAACAAGAAATCTTCAATTTAACTTCAGTATATCTTTCTGCTTCAATCTCTATCTCCTATTGCTCTAACTTTACTCTTTCGTTTGACGTAAATACTTTATCTAATCTGCATAACAAGGAATCCTGTCCGCTTTTTGGAGTTGATTGGAAATAGGTAGGGAATTAAATTTCCCTAAAAAGGTCGACTCAGAAGGTTAGTGATAAAGTTCCGTATAGATTTGTCACAGCTGTTGTGCCCTTTCAGCAACAGCACGTTTGCGAGATTCAACTGCTTCAATAGTTTCTGTATCTCTCTGAGACGCCATGTAAGTTGCATGCTGAAGACGCCGAGCTTGGGACTGTTCGGGTGTCTCAGCAGCCCGTTGAGATGCCAGATATTCTACCCTTCGTCGACGCCGAGCTTGGGACCGCTCTGGTTTCTCAGCAGCTCTGTGAGCTGCATCACGCTCCGCCTGTTCAAGCCTTCGCAGTTCGGCTTGCGGAAACGTTTCGTTAAATCTAGCTACTTTCATAGCTCGATCTGAATTAGAGCGTTGGGAAAGATTAGACTTACGCTTTCGCGGCATAATTCTTAGTAGGTGCTTTTTTTACACTTCCAAAAAATACAGTACGGCAGTTATAATTTTTTTAAAAAATGCAATGCTGCCTACTCAGTTAAAACTATAGCGTTATAATTAACTGCAAACCACAAACAAAGTTGCAAATTTTTCCAAATGATGTAGTGTAGTGGGGAAGACTTAACTTATCTAATTTAAATACCAGAAGCGATAAAAGTAAGTTTTATTCTGAAATAAAAAAAATAGTGATTACAAAGCAAAAAATTAGAATCGAGCACGCAGTGGTGCCTGGCGTAGACAAAACAGAGGGGAACGTTTTACTTCATACATGAAAGATAGAAATAAGTTGACGTGGCACTCTAGAAAAGCTTGCAGATGGCAGAATTTTTTCCTACTAACAACCTCTCCCTTAAAAACTTAATTTTATTCTGAAATAAAAAAAATAGGCATTATTCTGATCACAGGAATTAATTAGAAGCGAGCTCCTTGCGTAGCCAAAACAAAAAGAGTTTTTCACAAACAAAAGATAGATGTATGCTGACGTGGGCTTTTTTGCAGCGCACGCTAGAATTGCTAGCAGATGGCAGAATTTTTTCCTACTTACTTGACAAATATCGTTATATTTTGGACACTTTTCACAAATCTTTATAAATTATAGTCTATGCTGTAAATTATAGCCTATGTACTATTCTGATGTATAAGCTATATTACTGTAAAGTTTCATTAAAATCCATTCAGTTGTTTTTGCGTGAAAGACCCACAAAGATATTCACAAACTTTCGCATTTATAATATATATTAGATATATATGAATATATATATATATGAAGATATATATATATGAAGATATATATATATATATATATATATATATATATATATATATATATATATATATATATATATATATATATATATATATATATATATGATGGAGTAAGAATTGGTTCGATCTTTTCTTACCTGACTTGTAGTTACTTAACTCGATTTGGAAACGCCACCTCTTGCTGCACCTATAAGTAGTTACTTATTTCTTAATAATTGAATTGGTCTGAAAAGAAATAGTATCTTTACAGCAATAAAGACGACCACACCCGAACGAGTTTGAACTAGAAGTGTTTATTTACGCTAACGAATATTACAACGGAATGCGCAGAGCGCCATCTGTGGACTGTAAGATTAAACATACCGCCCCCCTTGAAACACGGAGGGGTTTCAAAATTAAAGAATTAACTTAAACACTAAGTTGTTAAACATGCTAATGAATTAAGTATAAGAATTAACATACAAATTGACAATAAAGTAATTAATGAAATCAAGCAATCAGATTTACAGAAGTATAGATGACCTCAACAATGCTGAAAGAAAACATTAGGTATTATTCACAAATGTTCAAGTGTTTATAGGAACTGGACACAGTTTAGCAATTGGTCTCACAAGTTCATTAGTTTGAATTTTTACCTTAACCACACGAACCTTACCGTCCTTACCAGGGAACGTTTCCGTGACTTTCCCTAATTTCCACTGTAGTGGGGGTGAGTTGTCGTGTTTGATTAAGACAAGATCTCCGATGTCAAGGTTCTTTCGAACGATGCGCCATTTTGATCTTGACTGCAGCAATGTCAAGTACTCTGAAGACCATCTATTCCAAAAATGTTGGGTCATTCTTGTAAGCAATCGCCAACGGTCGCAGTGGCGAAGGTCGTCTGGAACTGTAGGTTGCGGGATAGCTGTTAATGCCTTTCCTATCAGAAAATGTCCTGGTGTGAGAACACAAGGATCATTTGGACTGCTATATAATACACATAGTGGCCTGGAGTTGAGGCATGCCTCAATTTGGCTTGATTACGTGGATAGTTCTTCGAAGGTGAGACTGGTGACTCCAACAACTCTGTTCAAATGAAACTTAAAAGATTTCACTGTAGCCTCCCAAATGCCTCCGAAGTGGGGAGCAGATGGTGGATTAAAGTGAAAGATAATGTTGTCAGTTACCAGGAATTGATGAACGGCATCTTCTTTCATCAACTGGCGGAACTCCTTTCTGAGATCTCTGCTAGCTCTGTAGAAATTGGTTCCTTGATCGCAGAAGATCTCTGATGGTTTACCTCTGCGAGCCGCGAATCTTTTTAAACAAGCGATAAATGCTTTTGATGTTAAGTCGCTAACGACTTCTAGATGAACCGCCTTCGTTGCTAAGCAGACGAAGAAGCAGATGTAGCACTTAGTATTCCGACTTCCTCTTCCCTTGGAGCTTCGTATCAAGAACGGGCCGGCGAAGTCAACACCAGTTCGTTGGAATACAGAAGAGGGGCAAACTCTGGATTCTGGAAGAGAGAGAGAGATAATCAGAGATAAACAAAAATTAAGTTCACAACATGGTCGGTTTTAGGAAGCAAGATGGGATGCTTCTGCGAGTCTGCAAGTATTGAATTTTTCAGTCTACCACCGACACGTATTATTCCGGAATCATAGTAGAACGGAGTCAAGGGTATAAGCTTGTTGGTTGACGGAAGCTGCTTACCTGCTGAAAGATAGGAGACTTCCACCGAAAAATGATCACGCTGGATAAACTTAACAATGCCTTTCTCGGCTGCGCTCAATTCTGCCGTTGTTAAAAAGGACTTTCTTCTTTTACACGCAGAAAGAGAACAGTTCTTCACAAATCTTAAGCAATAAGCAACAACTCTTTTCAACTTGTTCCAAGACGAAAATTTTTGAAAGAACTCAGCCTTGAAAGTCGCATCAACCACGTTCAGCATAATCAGCTTGGATGTTCTTTTGGCTTCGGCAGACATGTGTTCTTGTAATTGTAGATTATCTTCAAACTCTCCAATCGGAAAAGTAGAACTTCTTAACCAATCGGGTCCATTGAACCACAAGTTGCACCTTTCTAGTTTAGATGGGGGTATCCCTCTCGTACCACAGTCAGCAGGACCACTCACAAAGTTCCAGTGTACGTTAGGGGTCAGCTCTTGAATTTGTGCCACTCGATTAGCTACGAACGATTGCCATCTTCTCGGATCGGACTTCAAGCATGCCAGTGTGATCTTGGAATCAGACCACGCAAAGGTCTCGGAGATTGACACGGTTAGAGTTGGAAGGGTAGCTTGTAACAAATTGGCAAGAAGTAGGGCAGAACAAAGCTCTAGTCGATGTAGAGACTGAGGTTTTACTGGAGAGACACGTGTCTTAGAAGTTAGCAGTCTAGATACTACGGTTTTGGTTGCATCCTTGGAACGAATGTATATAACTGCACAGTAGGCCTTTTCTGAAGAGTCACAGAACCCGTGTACTTATACGTCTATAGCCTGTGGATTGAAAATGCAGCGTGGGATCTTGATATTTGTAAGTAGAGGAAGCTGTTCTTGAAATGTTCTCCATTGTCTTGCTAGAGAATCTGGTAGCTCTTCGTCCCAGCTTCGATGGTGACTCCATAGCTCTTGGAGGAAGATTTTAGAAATGACAACTGATGGTGCCAACCAGCCCAAGGGGTCAAAGATTTTGGCGACTTCAGAAAGTACCTTGCGTTTAGTCCACGCATCAGTCTCGTTCACGGTGATGGTAAAGGTAAACTTGTCAACATCTGGAAGCCAAGCTATTCCCAAGATCTTGACAGGTTGGTCATCCTTGATTGTGTGTTTGGAATCAACTGCCTTTAATTCTTTTGGAATGGTTGCCAATACGTCAGGGTCGTTAGACACCCATTTGCGCAGAGAAAATCCTCCTCTTTTCATCATCTCCTGCAGCTCTGACACTAGCTGAATGTCTCCCTTCTTTGTCGCACTTCCACTCAGCAAGTCATCAACGTAAAAATGACTAAGGGTAGCTCTTGAAGCGGCTGTATAATTTTTCTGTTCGTCAATGGCAAGCTGACGTAAGGTTCTCGTAGAGAGGAATGGTGCTGAGGACGTACCATACGTAACAGTTGTTAGGCGATATTCCCTTATAGGTTCGGTTGGAGAATCCCTCCAGAGAATTCTTTGCCAGTCTACGTCTTCCTCGTGAACTTTAATCTGGCGAAACATCTTTTCAACATCAGCGCAAATGGCTACACTGAAAATTCGAAACTGGATAAGAATAAGGAAAAGTTCTGGCTGCACACTTGGCCCAACCATAAGCAGATCGTTGAGAGAGAGTCCAGAAGAAGTTTTACTGGAGGCGTCAAAAACAACGCGAAGCTTTGTTGTACAGCTGGTGTCCCTAACAACTCCATGGTGAGGAAGGTATAAACTTTTTATGCTATTAATTTCAGAGTCCGGAACAAGTTCCATGTGTTTTAGATCAAGGTATTCCTTTATGAAATTTCGATACAGCTTGTATTTGTCAGGATTAGAAATGAGATGGCGTTCCACGCTGATTAGCCTACGAATTGCATTTTGTTTTGAATTACCTAACCGCGTCGGAGGAGTGTGAAATGGCAACTTTACTGTGTATCTGCCATTCTCATCCCTATACTGTGTCTTTACGAAATGATCTTCACAAGCCTCTTCTAATGAAGTTAAGGGTTTGGCACAAAATCTAATTCCCAGAATTTATTGATTAGCTGATCCGATACTAACTGAATATGATTGACATGGAAAGAATTTTGACCACTAGAATTTGCCTTGCCTCCAATTATCCGACCCAATTCTGAATGAATGGCAAATGGCTTATCCTTACCCAAAGATAACGTTTGACCCTTTAGCAATGGCAAAGTAAGGTCAACACCAAGTAGCAGGGAATGAGTGCGCTGCCTTAAGAAGTTTAAAAGTTGAGTTGAATTAATGTTATTACTCCCAAATGCAACAAAACAAGAGCAAGCATTAGTAGAGGCTATTGATTACAAAGTAGAACCAGGTTGGTAGCACATCAATTGGACTACTCTTGTAAAATGCTGGATCAGCCAGAGAAATATCCCCAAATAATTCACGTATTGAGGAATCTAAATCGTGATGTGGGATCATGCTTACAATTTTGTTGATCACATAGACGGACGCATGAAAAGAATTTTGAGACGAAAAATGTGAGGTAAATTGAATCTCAGCAAGCCCATTTAGACGCGTATCGGATGCGTCCAAACATGATATACGCACATTGGACTTTTCTTTTCGCAAGCCTAGCCTTTCAATACATTCATTTGTAATAAGTGAAGCCTGGCTTCCGCTATCCAGAAGACATCTACAGGTCTGATAATTACCCCAAATATCTCTTTCCTGAATTAGAGCTGTGCAAAGAAGAATTTGAACATCTGGGTTCACATCAGAAATACACGATGTAACATCCACAACTCTAGAATTTTCGCTTGGTTCACTAGTACTTGAAATAGGGACAGGCGAAAACACAGGAGCGTTGACAGAAAGTTCTCTAGAATTTAACACATTTACAGCGCCCTGTCTTCCCTTAGCACTAACATTTTCAATATGAAGTAAACTGTGGTGGGGTTTCTTGCACTTTTTACATCTAAACTTGCTTTTGCAAGTTTTCACTCTGTGAAACTGAGTTAAACAGTTAAAGCAAACATTATTCGTTTTAACGAAATCTGAGCGGCCTTGAACTGACAATTTTAAGAATGTATCACATCTCGACAATGTATGATCTGCATTACATAAAGGACATTGTGACTGGGCGTTGGACGCGACCAGAGTCACCTTCCTTTGAACATTTCTCTTAGTATTTGAATTCGTAATGGATCTCGCTTGTGTTGCAAGGAATTGCAACAATTCGTCTAACCTTGGGATGACATCTGTTGAAAAGGTTCTCTCAAACCAAGTTCTGGAATTCGGATCGAGCTTAAACAATATCATATGCATTAAGAGTGTATCTGAAGTTGGGTCAACCTGGTATTCAAGGGACTCCAACATCCTTACAAATTCCTTAGTGGAATCTATCAGATTTAGAATTTGTGTGGATGATTCTCCACTCAAGGGCGTTATGTTAATAAACTTTTTAATTAAGGAGGACATAATTTCTCTTTTATTAAAATATCTATCCTTTAGCAATTTCCAAGCGATTTTGAAATTATCATTGGTAATGGATAAAGAATTAATGATTTTTAATGCATCGAATTTTAAACTGCCCTTTAAATATTGCAACTTTTGCGCTCCCGTTAAATCATTATTGTTGGAAACTGCAGCTTCAAAAAGATCAGAAAAGGCAAGCCACTCCTCAGTTACACCAGAAAATATAGGTAGGGATAATGTAGGAAGTTTCACTTCAGCTGACCGAGCTGAGACTAAACTGTGACTTGAACCTTGGTTTTTAACCTCAAAATCGGAGTTTACTACAGAAGGCATAAGCTGAGTGTCTATAGCGACAAGTATTTCTTCTAAGGTATCTAAAATGTCGTCCTTTTCCGTACAATAAGTTTCCTCGTTCTTTTCCTCGCAAATACTTATAATAGAATCCAAAATATTCTTTATTTCAGTTCTAAATTCCAAGAATCTATTTTTCCGAGCCAATAAACCAACATTATTTAATTTCTTAATTTCCTCTTCTGTTTTGTTTTGCAATTTTGTAATCGAGGATTTGACGTTCTTTTTTTTTCAATAAAACCTCAATATCCATTTTAATATAGCAAAAAGAATAATTTAAAGAAAACAAATAAAAAAAACGCAGCTGCTCGAGAATGACTGTCTAGTCAAAAAAGATATGATTCCTTTGGCGCCGCGGAAGAGGGGAAAAGAGTGGGGGAGAAATTCTAAAAAGAATTACTACGGAATATACGAATAGGAAATTTAGCACACAAGCGAGGTAAAACGAAACTCAAGTTTTTTGTTACATATGATACAGGAATGACAATGGCAGAAACACACAAATAATTTACCACTTAAGACTAATCGCACAACAATCAATTAAACATTGAAATAGCCATATATATAAGAAGATTAAACTTTTGAATACACATGAATTTGAAACATTTCACTTCGAAAGTTTCTTTTTAAACTTAGTACACACAAACAAAGAATTAGAATTTTTCATCAATTGAATTATGACAATATCTTTTAGAAAAATATTGCCGAAAGAACAACAAGCCAGAAGTTTTGAATTAGAATGTTTCACAATATTGAACTCCGGCTACGGTACGACCGAAACGTTGGAATAAGAATTGGTTCGATCTTTTCTTACCTGACTTGTTGTTACTTAACTCGATTTGGAAACGCCATATCTTGCTGCACCTAGAAGTAGTTACTTATTTCTTTATAATTGAATTGGTCTGAAAAGAAATAGTATCTTTACAGCAATAAAGACGACCACACCCGAACGAGTTTGAACTAGAAGTGTTTATTTACGCTAACGAATATTACAACGGAATGCGCAGAGCGCCATCTGTGGACTGTAAGATTAAACAATGTATATATACATATATATATGTATATATATATATGAAGATATATATATATATATGTATGTATATATACATATATATATGTATATATATGTATATTTATATGTATATATATATATTATATATGTGTATATATATGTATATATATGTATATATATGTATATACAGTCGACTCTCGATAATTCGAACTTTCGATAGTACAAACCTCTCGCTAATTCGAAGTATATGCTCAGCCCCTAGAAAAAAACTCTTGATATTTCGAACTAAAACCATACGTTTTGGTACTCTCAATATTTCGAAGTAAAATTTGTGGTTGGACAGACTACAACACGCGATAATTCGATGTTATCGTATAAAACTCTCGATAATTCGAACCTTCAATATTATGAAGTTAGATTCACTTCATGTACCTAATTATTCCACGAGCGGTTTTTTTACTGAACTTATTTTCAGTCCAAATTGTACATGTTGATAGAATAACTACTTTGTTTACTATATTTCTGGTATTTGCTAAGCAGAATTTGGATTTATTCCTAAGCCATATGTTTTTTCTTTTTCCGTTGATACCCAAGCTTTAGTTGGATAAAGGAAAAACTGCTTTCTTTTTTATTCACTGTGCAGTAATGAGTGACGCTTCCTTTTTCAAGTATTGCACAAAAATTTTGATTTGCGTTGAGTATTTATTTCTAATAATGAGTCACATTTAAACAGAAGTTGTTGTTTTTTAAATAAAGCACTCAAACAACAAACAAGATAATTCAGCAGAATCGTTTTATGGCACAGAATTGAAAGCGAGAAATAAAACCTTTATATAAAAATGTACGAGGCAAAGACAGGAGAGACAGGCATTTAACTTTATTCTATTATTTTTTTAAAAAAAAAGAGCTGTAATGTGCCGCTAAGAATTGCTCTACGTGCCATAGTTGTCAACCCCTGCTATTAATTATACCCCGTAGCTGAGTGTGAACTGTAAATACGCCTTGTGTTCATTTTAGAGATTCCAAATTTTAAATTAAAAATATTATTTTACTAAAGTTGTGGTGATTTACGTTTCCTATCGTTTAATTTCGATAAACCTTGGCCCACTACTTTACACCTCACCTCAGTGTCGACTTATCA
>BMAU01006685.1:0-35000 GCA_019973935.1 Trichonephila clavipes
AAATGAGTATTGACCTTATTTATTAAATTATATTTTAAAAAAAATGCTTGGCTGGTTGCCAATTCATACTTGGCCTGTTTCCATTGCATGATTGGCCTCCCGTTTCATATTTGGTTTGTGTCCATTTCATACTTGGTTTGTGTCCATTGCATATTTGGCCTGTCGTCAATTCATACTTGGCCTGTCACCATTTCATATTTGGTTTGTGTCTATTGCATATTTGGCCAGTTGCCATTTGGCCTATCGCCAATTCTTGCTTGACCTGTCGCCAATTCTTGCTTGACCTGTCACCAATTCTTGCTTGGCCTCCCACTTGGAGTTTCCTGCTTGGCCGTTCCCCCTTTCTCTTTTTACCTTTTCGTTTCATGCTTGGCCGCTTTCTGTTTCCTTCTTTGAACGATGCACCTCTCCGTTTGAACGGTGCCTACCCTCGTTCACCCCTTGGAAGAAGACGGGACTCGATTGAAACGCCGGGATGCCCCACGTTGCATGGTGCCTCTGATTGCCGTCTGGAGGCTTCCCTTATCACATTTATTCCCACTTGACCCGTTTCCTGATTTTTTTAAAACCATTTTGATCCTTGGTTGTATTTTGCTTCCAATCTCTAGTATTTACTTGAAAAAGACACACAACTTGGCTCTTTACAGGTCTATTTACCTGCTCAAACCTCTCTCCTAAAACCTTTTCATTTTTGCATTCAATCTCTAGTATTTACCTCAAAAGATACAAAACTTGACCCGTTTCATGATTTTTTTAAAACTATTTTCATCCTTCAAAAAGGTTGTATTTTGCTTCAAATCTCTAGTATTTACCTGAAAACTACACACCATTTGACTCTTTACCTGCCTATTTACCTGCTCAACCCATGCCCACGTAACCATGCCCATTTTCGCGGTTACATCTAAAATAAGGAACCTTTGAGGTTCTGAGGTATGACGTCATAAATTTATGTATAAAAGGTGAGTGTTATGATGAACATATATATATATATATATATATATATATAATAATTTAATAAAATACATTCAAAGGTCCCGGTGTTATTATCACTATACCATTAACTTATGGCAATAACTTTATATATCAAGTATACTGCTGTTCAGTGACTTTCTTTCTTGGTTTCAAGTGAAGCAACGCATGTCTATCAAGACGCTTTACAGGCTTATAGATTCCTCTTCGGATATTGTCGTTCGTTGTCCCGTTTGCTTTGAATCCATGACCTTTGGACATTACTATCACCAACATGCTTTGCAAGAACATTTTTTGAAACATCGTAAAGAGTGCGTTTTTTGCATGGGATGGAAATCTTGGCCTCATGGGCAACGAATGAAGCGTGAGAATGTACAGCATGTAGTGGAATGCTTGAAAGGCTTTGTGGCTCGTAGGAAAGAGGATGACCGACCCCCGGATTACGACTTATTTGAAGGTGTCACGTGCGAGTGCAAGTATTTCATCTCGATGCCCCACTCCATGCATGATCGTAGCAAAGACCCCACATATGTGGGATTTTACGATTCAGTGTTTGAAAAACCCGACATGTGGCCACGTGGACTAGAATTTAGTGCAGCGAGTGGTTTGGGAAAAGACGTTCACGGAATCCTCCAACGCTACCAGTCTCAAGACATGGAGTGGTTTCACATTATGGTGAAACACGACGCTTTTCCCATATTTTGTCGGGAGATGGAAACGATTCGGGATGAATTTGTCCTTTTACCCTTTGGTGTCTGTGTGATGGACTGGAAGGTAAAATACAACACCGACACATGATTCTGGCCTGTGAGCCAGGTAGCTCGTTTAAAGACATTTGGAAACACAAAATTCGTTATGATTTTCCAAACAAGGGACTCGCCAAGAAATGCGTGAAAATTCGAGATGCTTTTCACTTGGCCCGGACCATTGTATGGCGCTTGTATACGTGAGCCAACCCAAGGCCATGTGTGATGGTAGAATCCCAGAAAATGTAGAAGAAGGGAACCATACCTCCCATTTTCATATCAATCGACCCATGCATGAACACAGTATTGCATTTTTATGCACTCTGTTTCCCAACGGAATAGAAAGGTTACTTTTGGAACAAAATGGTCGGAAAAACGTGGTACAGTGGGATATCCATGCTCAACGTGGTCCCGACAAGTGGCGTCATTTGAAATGGAAAGTCCCTATTAAAGTGACGGGCTGGAAATTTATCCATTGTCAAGTTCCCTTCAACGGCCAAGAAGAAAGGTATTTGACGCTGCACGGGGACAAGAAAATATATTTCACACCTGGATATTCCCTTCAAATTCTCAAGGACGAAATGTACGTTTTATCCCCTAAGCAACAGAATGTCATGAAGCAACTCAAGGAAATTAAGGAAAAGGTGCAAATGGAACAGGACAATTATTGGAAAACAATAGTGGCGGATTTGAAGATGGAACGCGACGTATTTAAAAACGAATTTAAATTAAAAGAAAATGAATGGAAATCTGAAAGAGATACCTTCAAAGCCGAAAGAAATGAGTTTAAAACCGAAAGAAATGTGTTAAAAACCGAAAGGGATACATTCAAAGCCGAAAGAGATGTTCTTAAATCTGAAAGAGATATTTTCAAAGCCGAAAGAGATTCCTTCAAAGCCGAAAGAGATACCTTCAAAGCCGAAAGAAATGAGTTTAAAACAGAAAGAGATAATTTGTTGTTGGAAAATTGTGGACTAAGAATGGTGATTAATGTGACTCGAATGCTTTCAGATTCGTTGCAAAAATAAATATACTGGAAAATTACATGTGTGGTATGGGTTTATTACAAAAAAAAAATTTTTTTAATATAGCTTTAAATGTTTCTTGCCTTTCAACTTTTTCTGTGGCTTTTAAATGTTGATTTTCGTGTGATTAGAAATGTCTCGGTACCCTGGAATATTTACAATTTATTTTCTGTAGCTTTTAAATTTTGCCTTTCAAGTGAATAATTTCAGAAATTTCTCAGTACCCTGGAATATTCACCATTTTATCATTAGCCTATGGTAATTACTGCAATAAAAGTGTGCCAAAAGTGTAAACCCTTTTTAGAGTGTACAGTCTCCTTTTTACAGTCCTTGCCGTTCAAGTGTGTTTCAAAACCCTCTCACCTGTTTTTACAGTCCTTGCCGTTCAATGTGTCAAAACCCTCTGACCTGTTTTTACAGTCTTTGCCGTTCAATGTGTGTCTCTCTCCTAGTCTTTGTTGCCAAGTGTCCGTACACCTTTTGGGCATTCTTTTTTACAGTCCTTCCAGGTATCGTGCACCCCTACAGAAATTTCCGTTTCCCTTCACTAGCTCCTCCCGTGGGTCGTCCATGGTTGACGAGGACCTCGGGTAGCTGAAACATTCACCCTTCTCTTTACGCTCGTTTCGTCCCTCCTTTTGGTTGCTTCCCCAAAGGAGTTTGTACATCCATCTGCCAGTGGGACGTTTAATCCCATGAAATTTTTCATGGCATGCTTCCATTTGTGTCGCCTCTCCAGATGCCAATAAATGAATGTCGCTCATTGTGGACCCCGGTAGTGGGGAAACGGCACAATGCTGCGGTATTTCCAAGGCCCCGGTGTTATTGCCACTATACCATTAACCTATGGCAATAACTGTAAATCAAGTTTCACCTTTCGTTTTACAGTACTTACCATAGGTTCTATACAGTCGGTCGAAAAAATAGTTGAGCACCGTGACCCGTTCAAAAAATGATTAGAAATGGAAAACGACCTTTTTTGAACTGACCTTTGTTGAAATCGTCTCATTTGAAATTTATCATGAACACCCTCTCATTTGAAATTTCTCATGAACACCCATCTCATTTGAAATTTCTCATTTGAAACACTCATCTCATTTGAAATTAATCATTTGAAATTATCATGAAACCATCTCATTTGAAATTTCTCATGAACACCATCTCATTTGAAACCATCTCATTTGAAATTCATCCTGAAACCATCTCATTTGAAATTCATCATGAAAAACATCTCATTTGAAACCATCTCATTTGAAAATCATCTCATGAAAAACCATCTCATTTGAAAAAATCATTGACAATCTCATTTGAAATTAATCATGAAACCCATCTCATTTAAAAATCATTTGAAAACCATCTCCTTTGAATCGAAAACCATCTCCTTTGAATCCATCTCCCCACCGTATTTTGGTTCCCCCCTTTTCGTTTCAAACGACTCTTTTTACATGACTCTTGTCCCTTTTCCCCTGCTTTTTATCCACACCCTACCTTTCATGTTTCCATCCCAAAGGAACGTTCCAACGGCTCTTTTTGTGTGCATTGTGTCCCTTTTCACCCGTTTTTTATCCCAACGTTGTGTTTAGGGTCTCGATTCCCTGTTTTTCAGGGAAACGTTGGGTTTAGGGTATCCCAAAGACGTAGGTCGGAATGGACAAGGTAAAATTTTTCAAATTTCCCACCAAAAGATTTTTCAGGGCCGAGAGAAAATTTTCATTCCACCCCAGACGACGATTGAGACAGGGGTCAAATGAAATGCTGGACAGGTCCAATGACATGCTGGACAGGTAAAATGACATGTTGACAGGTCCAATGACATGTTGGACAGGTAAAATGAAATGCTGGACAGGTCCAATGACATGTTGGACAGGTAAAATGACATGTTGGACAGGTCCAATGACATGCTGGACAGGTAAAATGACATGCTGGACAGGTCAATGACATGCTTTTCAAATGAAATGAACGACCAAAAATAGTTTTAACACGGGGTCCAATGAAATGTTTCATGAACAGGTCCGTAATGACATGCTGGACAGGTAAATTGAAACAGGGGGTCCCAAAAATAGTTTTAACACGGGGTCCAATGACATGCTGGACAGGTCCAATGACATGCTGAACAGGTCTAATGACATGCTGGACAGGTAAAATGACATGCTGGACAGGTAAAATGACATGCTGGACAGGTCAAATGAAATGACACAAACATGTTTTGGACACGGGGGTCCAATGACATGCTGGACAGGTCAATGACATGCTGGACAGGTAAAATGAAACAGAGGTCTCCCAAAAATAGTTTTAACACGGGGGTCCAATGACATGCTGGACAGGTCCAATGACATGCTGAACAGGTCTAATGACATGCTGGACAGGTCCAATGACATGCTGGACAGGTAAAATGAAACAGAGGTCTCCCAAAAATAGTTTTAACACGGGGGTCCAATGACATGCTGAACAGGTCTAATGACATGCTGGACAGGTAAAATGAAACAGAGGTCTCCCAAAAATAGTTTTAACACGGGGGTCCAATGACATGCTGGACAGGTCCAATGACATATTTGGTGAGAGGGCCACCTCATTCCAATCTTGGTGACGATTCACAGGTAATTTGATGCATCTAGGGGGACCACCTCATTCCAATCTTGGTGACGATTCACAGTGATACATCTAGGTGAGAAGGCCTCCCATCTTGGAAACGATTCACAGTGATGCATCTAGATGAGAAGGGGCGATTCACAGGTTCCAATCTTGGTGTATGAATGGACCCGAAAAAAGAGGAGGGAACTGCCCCCCTATTTTCGGTCTTGAAGATTTTTGCTAAAAAACATTTACTGTTAAGACTGACAGAATTTGAGATGGAAACAAGACTCCAAATCCTGACAGTCTTAACAAAAAACATTTAGCCATTCAAAAGCACTCCGAAGGTGCTGGCCTTTCTTAACAAAAAACATTTAGCCATTCAAAAGCACTCCAAAGGTGCTGGCCTTTTATACTCTAATGAGGTCACGTGAAACAATTTCTATTGGCTGGTCCTTCCAACGTTGTCTTGAAACACCGAGTCGACTCGATTGGCCCAGAAAGATTATTCAGCCTAAATGAGCGCACATTAGCTGAGCGATCCAAACTTGGTATACCCGAAAAAAAGGGGGCCGAGTCAACTCGATTCCCCCTTTCCAATTTTTTTTTTTTACAAAATTGAAACGCCAAAGTTGGGTTCAAAGGATATTCTGACGCGTGACCCAGATTTCTAAATACGATAGGGGTGGTCCAACAAGTGTTGTACCGAAATCATTCTGACAAAAAAATGAGACTTGTTCATTATTTATTGAAAAAATATATACAATGAGCTACAGGCAACTATTGACAGATCCATGGGTTGGATGGCTCCGATAGATTATTGACCGATAGAACTATTGACAGACAGATCCATGGGTTGGATGGGTTTAAATGCGATATTTTTGACACAAGAGTTTAGTCTGGGCATGGTCAAGTCCATAGGCTCCCTTTCATCCAGGAAGGAGAAGAGATTCTCATCAAAAATAGAGGGTACCGTGTGAAGCAGCTGGAGTTCTTGGGGTCCAAATACAAACGACATGAGCTGGTCGAATGCATCTGTCGACTCCAAAGGGTCCAACATGTCGAGCTCTGGGAGAAGCTGCATAGGTTCTGGGAGACTCTGCACAGGTGACTGTGGGACGTGTGACACTGGAATCTGCACAGGTTCTGATACATGTAGAATCTGCATAGGTGGCTGTGGGACGTGTGACACTGGAATCTGCACAGGTTCTGATACATGTAGAATCTGGGACATAGGTGGCTGTGGGACTTGTGACACTGGAATCTGCACAGGTTCTGGTTCTACATGTAGAATGTTCATAGGTTCTGGGAGAATCTGCATAGGTGGCTGTGGGACTTGTGACACTGGAATCTGCACATGTTGTGGAACACTGGAATCTGCACAGGTGACTGTGGGACTTATGACACTAGAATCTGCACAGGTGGCTCTATGACTTGTGACACTGCAATCTGCACAGGTGGCTGTGGGACTTGTGACACTGGAATCTGCACAGGTTCTGGAACATCTGGAATATGCACAAGTGGAATCTGCACAGGTGACTGTGGGACGTGTGACACTGGAATCTGCACAGGTTCTAGGACATCTGGAATCTGCACAGGTGGCTCTGGGACTTGTGACATCTGGAATCTGCACAGGTGGTTCTGGGACGTGGACATCTGGAATTTGCACAGGTGGTTCTGGGACGTGTGACACTGGAATCTGCACAGGTGATTGTGGGACATCTGGAATCTGCACAGGTTCTAGGACATCTGGAATCTGCACAGGTGATGGTGGGACAAGTGGAATCGGCACAGGTTCTAGGACATCTGGAATCTGCACAGGTGGTTGTGGAATCTGCACAGGGGTCATCGGTCGCTCAGATCGTCTGGACACACGTCTCATGACGGGAGTGATGCGCACTCGTTTCTTGGGTAGAGCCTTTTCCTCCAAAGGTCGCTTTTCGGCCGGTACATGAATCGGGGTAGGTGGAGGTAGCTTGTAAGGAGTTTGATTAAACTTTTTCATTTTCCGGAAATCTCCACGTGGAATCCCTTCTGAATGAGCTGGGGAGAAGGGATTCGGGGATAATGTCCAAACCAAAGGCGTTTTTTGAACCGTCAACACAATGTAGTGTGTTCCAGCCGGGATCGGATACGCCGTGTGGGGCTCCAAGATGGTTCGATGGTAGAGCATTTGGTCATGGGGCTCAAAACTTCTCCGAATCACATTGGGGTGGGCTCGGCACTTGAGACTGGAGGCTGGCAATTCATAGATCAACATGGGTACATGCGTCGTTTGAATCAAGTGAATCTCTCCGGATTTCACCGTTCGCAAGCCAAAGGTAAAATCTTTTTTGGCAAAAAATATGTTGTTGTAAATGTAAACCATTCTCTTGTCGGTATTTTTGAGCAGTCTGTCTGGATTTCTCAACAGGCCTTTGGATGTTTTTTCCCACATCACGTCGTTGGGTCTAAATTCATTGACATGCTTTGCCTCCATGACGGCCCGTTTGAAATTGTCCAACCACGTCTTTTTTATGCCAATGGTCTTTACAAAACAGAACAAACACTCGTTTGGCGGTGGGCTCTTGGTAGATGATACCAGCTCGGACTTGGCCCTGCCGAGCAGCATATTCCAATGCATCGGGTTTATCGGGCAGCGTCACGGGCACCACCGTGGTAGAAAGGTGCTCGGGGAAGGCATCAATCGGGTCCATGATAAAGTGTTGAAAGCACCTCTCGCTTTTATACGTTTCAAACAGGATGCGATTCAACAAGGAAGGAAGCCGTGGCGTCTGTAAATGCGTCCGTCACAGTACCACCATGGATGGACCAGGGAGGAGCGGTCAAACGTTGAATGTGGCTCTTGAGACAATCGTGAAGAGTAAAAAGTTTTAAACTATACTACGTCACAGTACCAACATGGATGGACAATCAGCCATGGATGAGTGTGGCTCTTGAGACAATCGTGAAGAGTAAAAAGTTTAAACTATACTACGTCACAGTACCAACATGGATGGACAATCACCATGGATGAGACAAACCTCGTGTGGCTCTTGAGACAATCGTGAAGAGTAAAAGTTTTAAACTATACTACGTCACAGTACCAACATGGATGGACCATGGATGAGCAGTCAAACCTAGAGTGTGGAAAAACTCTCAAGACAATCGTGAAGAGTAAAAAGTTTTTAAACTATACTACGTCACAGTACCAACATGGATGCACGATCACCATGGATGAGCAGTCAAACCTAGAGTGTGGAAAAACTCTCAAGACAATCGTGAAGAGTAAAAGTTTTAAACTATACTACGTCACAGTACCACATGGATGCACGATCACCATGGATGAGCAGTCAAACCTAGAGTGTGGAAAAACTCTCAAGACAATCGTGAAGAGTAAAAGTTTTAAACTATACTAAAAAAAAAAATTTTTTTTTTTTTTACTTGTAAAGGACAGTTTTAACTGTCGTTTTTTCCTTTTTCATTTAAAAAATTTTTCACACAAAATTTTTTTTTTTTTTCTTTTCTTATATTTTATTTACAATTATTTTTATATATATATATATATATATATATATATATATTATATATATATATATTATATATATTATATATATATATATATATATATATATTTTTATATATATTTATATATATATATATTATATCTTATCATATATATATATATATATATATATATATATATTTATTATTATTATTATTATTTTTTTTTTTACTTGTAAAGGACAGTTTTAACTGTCGTTTTTCTTTTTCATTTAAAAAATTTTTCACACAAAATTTTTTTTGTTTCTTATTCTTTATTTACAATGTTTCTTGCTATAGGTGCAATAGTCCCATTTCATCTCTTTACTCCTTTATTACAGAGTGCATCACTTTTTATCAACCCATCACCTTGCTGCACACCCCACATCAAATTTGATGGTACATTTTTATCAATCCATCACCTTGCTGCACACCCCACAAGTGGTGAAAGACACTAAAAAAATTCCATCGATAAAATATTGGACGGGAGATAATGTGTAGCTCACGTCCGCATGGGTGGGGTTCGTTTATAAGACGACAAATTGGAGGCATTCAAAATGATACATAGATTTCATTTTTTGTTCAAATTTTATTTTCCCTTCAGATTTTATTTTACAGTGAAAAAAGTTTATCTCTGTGAAGAATTTCCGTTGTGTCGTGGAAAGCCACTTTTGACATAGTGATACATTATCTGCCAACGTACGCTATTTTGGTCTGTCATATGCATGGCTCGAGGTAAATATTCCTTTCCATTCTGTAAAATTTCCTCCAATCTTGCTTCGGTGGGCTCGCCGTACAACATGTGTTCTTGAAACACCATCGATTCCAGTAAAACGTGGATGGCACAATCATGGGGTGGTACATCTCCCCGACCACACACTAAGCAATCGGGTTGACAAGAGCATGGAGCCGAAACGACTGGCATGGCGGTACGATAAATTGTCAAGATCAAAGAGGTGTCCAGGATAAAATTTCAAAATGAATTGATTCTTAAAAAAATGCACTGAGCTTATAAAATGATTAGTAAAAAAAAAAAAAATTTTTTTTTTTTTTAAATTTGTGTTTATAAAGAATGTTTTTGCAGCTCTAAACTTATTCCTCAGTTGAATTGCTAGTTCAATTTTATTTGCTGTTTTGAAAGCACTCATAATTATGGCCTTTTCCTTGAAAACTTTAATCTCTGAATTGGAAAAAAATATTGTCCCAGGCATGCTTCAAGAAAATGCCTCCAATTTGTCGTCTTATAAACGAAGATTGGAACGTTTAGCGGGTATATTGAAATTTCAAGAACTCTTGAAAATGTATCCTGTTCCAGTCAAGGTGGTAAAGAATGAAAATGGATTTCACATTACGGACTGCGTCTGGAGTACGGAAAACTGCACTGAAGGTCCAGACACTTGTGAATGTTATTTTTTATTTAACGAACCCGAAAAGTATTTTATTGTGAAACAATTGGATCATGTGGTTGTACGGGATGGATCAATACATCACAAGGATTGTTTGACAAAAGCCAGTTGTCAATGTGGGAGAATACCATCTCTATTTTAAGAATCAATTCATTTTGAAATTTTATCCTGGACACCTCTTTGATCTTGACAATTTATCGTACCGCCATGCCAGTCGTTTCGGCTCCATGCTCTTGTCAACCCGATTGCTTAGTGTGTGGTCGGGGAGATGTACCACCCCATGATTGTGCCATCCACGTTTTACTGGAATCGATGGTGTTTCAAGAACACATGTTGTACGGCGAGCCCACCGAAGCAAGATTGGAGGAAATTTTACAGAATGGAAAGGAATATTTACCTCGAGCCATGCATATGACAGACCAAAATAGCGTACGTTGGCAGATAATGTATCACTATGTCAAAAGTGGCTTTCCACGACACAACGGAAATTCTTCACAGAGATAAACTTTTTTTCACTGTAAAATAAAATCTGAAGGGAAAATAAAATTTGAACAAAAAATGAAATCTATGTATCATTTTGAATGCCTCCAATTTGTCGTCTTATAAACGAACCCCACCCATGCGGACGTGAGCTACACATTATCTCCCGTCCAATATTTTATCGATGGAATTTTTTAGTGTCTTTCACCACTTGTGGGGTGTGCAGCAAGGTGATGGATTGATAAAAATGTACCATCAAATTTGATGTGGGGTGTGCAGCAAGGTGATGGGTTGATAAAAAGTGATGCACTCTGTAATAAAGGAGTAAAGAGATGAAATGGGACTATTGCACCTATAGCAAGAAACATTGTAAATAAAGAATAAGAAACAAAAAAATTTTGTGTGAAAAATTTTTTAAATGACAAAAAACGACAGTTAAAAACAAATAAATATATAAAAAAAAAAAACGACAGTTAAAACTGTATATGTATATATATATTAAAAACAAAAAAAAAAATTTTTTTTTTTTTTAGTATATTTAAAACTTTTACTCTTCACGATTGTCTTGAGAGTTTTTCCACACTCTAGGTTTGACTGCTCATCCATGGTGATCGTGCATCCAGTTGTTGGTACTGTGACGTAGTATAGTTTAAAACTTTTACTCTTCACGATTGTCTTGAGAGTTTTTCCACACTCTAGGTTTGACTGCTCATCCATGGTGATCGTGCATCCATGTTGGTACTGTGACGTAGTATAGTTTAAAACTTTTTACTCTTCACGATTGTCTCAAGAGTTTTTCCACACTTAAGGTTTAACTGCTCATCCATGGTGATCCATCCATGTTGGTACTGTGACGTAGTATAGTTTAAAACTTTTACTCTTCACGATTGTCTCAAGAGCCACACTCTAGGTTTGACTGCTCATCCATGGTGATTGTCCATCCATGTTGGTACTGTGACGTAGTATAGTTTATAACGTTTTACTCTCCACGATTGTCTCAAGAGCCACACTTAAGGTTTAACCGCTCATCCATGGTGATTGTCCATCCATGGTGGTACTGTGACGTAGTATAGTTTAAAACTCCCAAGACTTTTTCCACACTCAAGGTTTAACCGCTCCTCCCTGGTCCATCCATGGTGGTACTGTGACGGACGCATTTAAAGACGCCACGGCTTCCTTCCTTGTTGAATCGCATCCTGTTTGAAACGTATAAAAGCGAGAGGTGCTTTCAACACTTCGTCATGGACCCGATTGATGCCTTCCCCGAGCACCTTTCTACCACGGTGGTGCCCGTGACGCTGCCCGATAAACCCGATGCATTGGAATATGCTGCTCGGCAGGGCCAAGTCCGAGCTGGTATCATCTACCAAGAGCCCACCGCTAAACGGGTGTTTGTTCTGTTTTGTAAAGACCATTGGCATAAAAAAAGACGTGGTTGGACAATTTCAAACGGGCCGTCATGGAGGCAAAGCATGTCAATGAATTTAGACCCAACGACGTGATGTGGGAAAAAACATCCAAAGGCCTGTTGAGAAATCCAGACAGACTGCTCAAAAATACCGACAAGAGAATGGTTTACATTTACAACAACATATTTTTTGCCAAAAAAGATTCTACGTTTGGCTTGCGAACGGTGAAATCTGGAGAGATTCACTTGATTCAAACGACGCATGTACCCATGTTGATATATGAATTGCCAGCCTCCAGTCTCAAGTGCCGAGCCCAACCCAATGTGATTCGGAGAAGTTTTGAGCCCCATGACCAAATGCTCTACCATCGAACCATCTTGGAGCCCCACACGGCGTGTCCGATCTCGGCTGGAACACAATACATTGTGTTGACGGTTCAAAAAACCGCCTTTGGTTTGGACATTATCCCCGAATCCCTTCTCCCCCAGCTCATTCAGAAGGGATTCCACGTGGGAGATTTCCGAAAAATGAAAAAGTTTAATCAAACTCCTTACAAGCTACCTCCACCTACCCCGATTCATGTACCGGCTGAAAAGCGACCTTTGGAGGAAAAGGCTCTACCCAAGAAACGAGTGCGCATCACTCCCGTCATGAGACGTGTGTCCAGACGATCTGAGCTACCGATGACCCCTGTGCAGATTCCACTTGTCCTAGAACCTGTGCCGATTCCAGATGTCCTAGAACCTGTGCCGATTCCAGATGCCCCACCATCACCTGTGCAGATGTCCATTGCAGATTCAGATGTCCCACTGTGCAATCACCTGTGCAGATTCCAGATGTCCTGGAACCTATGCAGATTTCACTTGTCCCACAATCACCTGTGCAGATTCCAGTGTCACATGTCCCAGAACCACCTGTGCAGATTCCAGATGTCCTAGAGCCACCTGTGCAGCCACCTGTGCAGCTTCCAGTGTCACACGTCCCACAGTCACATGTGCAGATTCCACTTGTGCATATTCCAGATGTTCCAGAACCTGTGCAGATTCCAGTGTCACAAGTCCCACAGCCACCTGTGCAGATTCCAGTGTCACAAGTCCAGAGCCACCTGTGCAGATTCCAGTGTCACAAGTCCCACAGTCACCTGTGCAGATTCCAAATGTTCCACGACATGTGCAGATTCCAAATGTTCCACAACATGTGCAGATTCCAGTGTCACAAGTCCCACAGTGCACCTCCCAGAACCTATGCAGATTCTACATGTATCAGAACCTGTGCAGATTCCAGTGTCACACGTCCCACAGTCACCTGTGCAGAGTCTCCCAGAACCTATGCAGCTTCTCCCAGAGCTCGACATGTTGGACCCTTTGGAGGTTACAGATGCATTCGACCAGCTCATGTCGTTTGTATTTGGACCCCAAGAACTCCAGCTGCTTCACACGGTACCCTCTATTTTTGATGAGAATCTTTTCTCCTTCCTGGATGAAAGGGAGCCTATGGACTTGACCATGCCCAGACTAAACTCTTGTGTCAAAAATATCGCATTTAAACCCATCCAACCCATGAATCTGTCTGTCAATAGTTCTATCGGTCAATAATCTATCGGAGCCATCCAACCCATGGATCTGTCAATAGTTGCCTGTAGCTCATTGTATATATTTTTTCAATAAATAATGAACAAGTCTCATTTTTTTGTCAGAATAATTTCGGTACAACACTTGTTGGACCACCCCTATCGTATTTAGAAATCTGGTTCACGCGTCAGAATATCCTTTGAACCCAACTTTGGCGTTTCAATTTTGTAAAAAAAAATTGGAAAGGGGGATCGAGTTGACTCGGCCCCCTTTTCTTCGGGTATACCAAATTTGGATCGCTCAGCTAATGTGCGCTCATTTAAGCTGAATAATCTTTCTGGGCCAATCGAGTCGACTCGGTGTTTCAAGACAACGTTGGAAGGACCAGCCAATAAAAAATTTTTCACGTGACCTCATTAGAGTATAAAAGGCCAGCACCTTTGGAGTGCTTTTGAATGGCTAAATGTTTTTTGCTAAAAAAGGCCAGTACCTTCGGAGTGCTTTTGAATGGCTAAATGTTTTTTGTTAAGACTGTCAGGATTTGGAGTCTTGTTTCCATCTCAAATTCTGTCAGTCTTAACAGTAAATGTTTTTTAGCAAAAATCTTCAAGACCGAAAATAGGGGAAGGGGGGCAGTTCCCTCCTCTTTTTTCGGGTCCATTCATACACCAAGATTGGAACCTGTGAATCGCCCCTTCTCATCTAGATGCATCACTGTGAATCGTTTCCAAGATGGGAGACCTTCTCACCTAGATGTATCACTGTGAATCGTCACCAAGATTGGAATGAGGTGGTCCCCCTAGATGCATCAAATTACCTGTGAATCGTCACCAAGATTGGAATGAGGTGGCCCTCTCACCAAATATGTCATTGGACCTGTCCAGCATGTCATTGGACCCCCGTGTTAAAACTATTTTTGGGAGACCTCTGTTCCATTTTACCTGTCCAGCATGTCATTAGACCTGTTCAGCATGTCATTGGACCCCCGTGTTAAAACTATTTTTGGAGACCTCTGTTTCATTTTACCTGTCCAGCATGTCATTAGACCTGTTCAGCATGTCATTGGACCTGTCCAGCATGTCATTGGACCCCCGTGTTAAAACTATTTTTGGGAGACCTCTGTTTCATTTTACCTGTCCAGCATGTCATTAGACCTGTCCAGCATGTCATTGGACCTGTCCAGCATGTCATTGGACCCCCGTGTTAAAACTATTTTTGGGAGACCTCTGTTTCATTTTACCTGTCCAGCATGTCATTGGACCTGTTCAGCATGTCATTGGACCCCCGTGTTAAAACTATTTTTGGGAGACCTCTGTTTTATTTTACCTGTCCAGCATGTCATTAGACCTGTTCAGCATGTCATTGGACCCCCGTGTTAAAACTATTTTTGTGTCGTTCATTTCATTTTACTTGTCCAGCATGTCATTTTACCTGTCCAGCATGTCATTGGACCTGTCCAGCATGTCATTTTACCTGTCCAACATGTCATTGGACCTGTCCAACATGTCATTTTACCTGTCCAGCATGTCATTGGACCTGTCCAGCATTTCATTTGACCCCTGTCTCAATCGTCGCTCTGGGGTGGAATGAAAAATTTTCTCTCGGCCCTGAAAAATCTTTTGGTTGGAAATTTGAAAAATTTTACCTTGTCCATACATGTTAACGCTTCCTGCATACTTTGCTTCATACAGGAATCGAGACCCGAAACACAACGTGGGGGTATACCTGCATACTTTGCTTCAAACAGGAATCGAGACCCGAAACACAACGTGGGGGTATAAAAACGCGTGAAAAGAGACAAGAGTCATACAAAAAGAGCCCTGGGAACGTTCCTTGGGGACGTGAAAGGCAGAGTGTGGATAAAAAGGGGGTGCAAAAGGGACAAGAGTCATATAAAAAGAGTCGTTGGAAACGAAAAGGAGGGAACGAAAAGACGGTGTCGATTCAAAGGAGAGGGTGTTCAAGTCAAAGGAGAGGGTGTTCGTTTCAAAGGAGAGGGTTTTAAATGAGATGGTTTTCGATTCAAATGAGAGGGTTTTAAATGAGATGGTTTTCGATTCAATTGAGATGGTTTCAAATGAGACAGTGTTCATGATTAATTTCAAGTGAAATGGTTTTCACGATGTATTTCAAATGAGATGGGTTTCACGATTAATTTCAAATGAGATGGGTTTCATGATTAATTTAAAATGAGATGGGTTTCACGATTAATTTAAAATGAGAGGGTGTTCATGATAAATGTCAAGGGAAATGGTTTCAAATGAGACAGTTTTCATGATGAATTTCAAATAAGATGATTTTCAATTCAAATGAGACAGAGAGAGAGAGAGAGAGAGTTTTCATGATTAATTTCAAATAAGATGATTTTCAATTCAAATGAGATGGTTTCCAATGAGATGGTTTCCAATGAGATGGTTTCAAATGAGACGATTTTCATGATTCATTTCAAATGAGGTGGTGTTCATGATAAATTTCAAGTGAGAGGGTTTCAACAAAGGTCAGTTCAATAAAGGTCGTTTTCCATTTCACATCATTTTTTGAAAGGGTCAAGGTGCTCAGCTATTTTTTCGACCGACTGTATCCATAACAACTTTTAAGCATCTTGGTATAGATTTAATCAGTTTTTTGTAATTTCTGCATCAATTTTCCTGCTTTCTTCTGTGATTATTGTTTTTACTTTACATTTTGTGTTTGTCATGTTTTCTTTTTTTTTACATCAGAATCTCACCAAATATGTTCTACTGGGCTAAATAAAGTGATTTAGGATGTGTTTTTATAATTTGGAGACAGTTATAGAGACACCAGTGGTGTACATTGAGAGCAGTGCGCTTGGCATCATAATCCTGTTAAAAAATGAAGTCGTTTCCAATATCCATATTTTGGGCGAATAATTTAAAATTTCTCTTTAAAATATTTAAATAGAGCTCATGATTCAGAATATCAACAAAAAATACCAAATTACCTAATTCTGTGGCCGATTTACACCCCCACGCAAGAACATTTCCATCTCCATGTTTTATTGATCCAACTAGATTCTTGCGATTAAGTTTCAGAAAATTCAAAATTGACAGCGAATTGATTGGAATGTAGATAATTCAACATTTTTGGTTTCGATAGGCCTATAACTTTTAAATGAAAAAATAAGGAATTTAATCCTATGAATTTATGTGGAACAAGAACTCCTCCTCCATACTTCAGTATTGAAGTGAAGGTGTTCTGGCGTGGGGGTGTAAATTGGCCTCAGAATTAGGTAATTTGTTATTTTTTTTTATTTTATTGTGAATCATGAGCTCTATTTAAATATTTTAAAGAGAAATTTTGAATTATCCGCCCAAAGTTTGGATATTGGAGAGGACTTAATTTCTTAACAGGTTAATGACGCCAAGCGCACTGTTCTCTATGTACGCCACTGGTGTCCATATTTGACCCCAAATTATGAAAACACCTCCTCAATCACTTTATTTAGCCCAGTAGAATATATTTGATGAAATTTTGATGTAAAAAAAAAGAAAACATGACAAATAAACACAAAATGTAAAGTAAAAGCAGTAATCACAGAAGAATGCAGGAAAATTGATGCAGAAATTACAAAAAACTGATTTAAATCTATACCAAAATGCTTAAAAGTTGTTTTGGACACTAAAAGATATCCTACTAAGTATTAAATTAAGAAAGAAATACAATATTTAAGGCTAAGCTGAGATTTTTGTTAAGTATATGAAGACTTGAGTGGTGTAATTTTTTAGTAACTTTTTGATTATTAATTTTTCAAAAAAATAATTATACTATTTTTAAAAAATTAATTATGTCATTCTATTAAGAACAAGTTGCAGATATCATAAAAAAATTACAATTACATTATATGAATTTTTATTAGTCGAAAACATGAAATTTTATAAGAAATTACAAGTGTACGAACATTTTTTTGGCCCACTGTACATGAAAACAATAATACATCTGTCTGTTTTGAATTTTCACTCCAACAAATGTTTGTAATGGATCTAAATCTAATATAAAGTATGTATTTTTTTATGCTGCCCGCAGGATTGTAAAGTTCTTTCTGAAATGGCCCACAAGGTCATTGGCAACCCCTGATTAAGATCATGAACAGTGACAGTGATTTTGTATTCTTGTTAAAATTTCTATACCATATTCTATCAGAAAGAGTCATACTGAATTATAGAAATATCTGTATATTAAATCGAACTTTACTTCATTGTCATCTTATTACATAGCATGAAAGCTTCATTTCTGATGTATGTGAGCTTGAATAAAATCCTGAGATCCTGAATGATATTGAGAACTGTGTGGTCAATAGTAGCCATTGAATTGATAGTAACATGCTAATAAAAATAAGTGTCTCATTATTAATTTCAGTGTTAGAAGTTTTTAATAAATTTACTGTCTATTTTATAAGCATCATCTGACTAAAAAAGATGTAGGCTTTAATTTTTTAATGGATATTATTTACCAATTTCAAATTAGGAGTTTTGTTGATAATTTTTTTATAATTTTGCTATCAGTTTCCTACCTGTAAGTTGTTAGAGAATTTATAAGTTTAATGGATGGTGAAAAAAAAAATGTGGAAATTTCTGTTGAAGTAATATTTTGTCGAATACTGAGCAGATATTATTATAATTACTTTGATTGCTAGTTCTTTATACATATATAGTGTATGTTTTTTTTAACAGCTTGTACTTACAAGTCATAAAAATAACTAAGTAAATTTGCTTGATTATGTTTGAAAATAAAGATATTTTCTAAAACATGTATTGTCTCTAACCATGTATGTCTGTATATATAAGTGCTTAAAACTTCCGAATCTCAAACTAAAGAATGCACAGAGAAAATGTAAAATATCATGTTTTTAGGATATAGTTTTCCTGGTTAAATTTCTTCTTTTTTTTTTTGGACTTATTATGTGATGTAAATTTTCAAACATATATACATGTATAGACTGGCCTCCCAGAGTTAGGTGCAACCAGGCTTTTAGACTTAATTTGAAAATTGTTTTAACATAACTTAAAAATGTGGAAGATTTTCGGTTTAAAAAGTAATTAAATTTTACATAATTTTCACAACTACCTTGACTAAGAAATGATATTTTTGTAAAAATTCACTATTCTGATAAAAATTAAACTATATGAAAATAAATTGTATATTATGTGTGTGGGGGTGAGGAGAATTTGAGCTTTATTAAAGTCACATTATTTATAATAAATGGGTGATGTATACTTGTGATGGGGTACTGTGGTGGTGGCTTACTTTTTATCCATATCATCAAGCTGTTAGATACTGGAATGGGAAACGTCTCTCTTGTTCTAACTCTAACTGATCTCAGAAGAAAGTAAGGTTACCGCCTGTTTGCTGAGATAGATTCATGCCTAACTGTGGGCTTGAGTCCTGGTCTTCACTTAAGCCTTGTTATATAGTGGCTGAAAGTCATTATTTGTACAGCATGTAAGTAAAAAAGAAAAAAAGTGGACTATATATCAATTTGGTTTCTATGATCGGAAGTTTATTGTGGTGTAAAATTAAAAGTGCCTTGCTAAAAGACCCTTTGTAGTTTTTTAAAATTTGGTGTTAATTTGATATCAGAGTGCTATGCGCCAAGTTGTTTATGTTTGCCAAGATTGGCGATAACATTACAACATTTTTTAGTGTGCTGTAATGTGGTTGTGCCATGTGGATAATGTATATTGAAAATTTTTATTGCTTTTTTTAAAATTTCAGATGATTTTAATTTGATTTCTTTAAGAATTTAACTATTTGCATTGTAATCATACTTGAAGCTACTGTTTCCATTTTCTGTTGTATTTCGTTCTATTTTCGAATATGGATATTTCTAATATCATTGGTGAGAGTACTAAGATATTTTTTAAAGAATATGAAGGCTGTGCTTTGAATTAATGCTGCAAATTGGGCATTTTCACCTTATTTTACTTTTAAATGCATTTTTAAAGGTCTTTTGTTCGATGAAATTGATTGAAGTAACGGAAAGTTTTTGGAATATTGTAAGTTATCAGCAATTATTATTTGATATTTGTTATTGATTAATTTTAATACATATATTGTAATTATTTTATGTATAATACATAATTATATAGTATAATTATTATTATGTATTATAATTATTTTATTGATAATAATTATTGATTGATATTGATTATTTTCAATCTATTCATATAATCTTTATTTGAATTATATTTAAAATAGTTCTTTAAAAACCATCAGGAAAATTATTTTCCTGGCAGTTTGTTACCGCTAGGCTGCCATCTTTGATTCCATATCACTCGACAACAAGCGTGGCTTGGTGCAATTAAGGAAGTATGTCAAACAGTGCTTGGCACATAGCACTTGGATATCAAATTATTTCCCTTTCTTTTCTTTGTTCTTCATTTTGGAGGATGTGGGAACAGAAGCTGTGCTATTTATTTGCCATAATTAAGGCTGTTTATTGCTTCTTTCTAGCATTAAAGATCCTAATAGGGGAGCATTCTAAAGTCTCGTTTGTTTGAACCAAATAAGTAAAGCTGTTTTTAAATCCTCATGTTTGGCCATTCTCATCTGTTTTCCCTCTGACTCAAACTTACTTCCTTCAAACATTTCTGTAATTTTCTCTCTTCTTTTTATAAATTGTTGAAAAGGAAGAGTTAACAATACCAAAATCTTTACAGGCTTCTGTTTTCATCTTGTGATTTTGATCAACAGCCTAAAGCAGCTTCATTTTCAGCAAAGTAGCAGTTTATTTTCCCCCTGAGCTCTTTGCCATTGTGCTTGAAAGAAAATTCTTCTCAAATAGGAAGAAAAAGAAAACACAAACCTAACTCCCTGACGGTTTGGTCTTATGAGTGCCCACACCTTTGATGTGAATTATTTTGATTGGCAATAATTGTGCCATCTTGGAAACTCTACTTTGATACACTAGATATGGTAAACCTGACTATTTCTGGAACTTTTGTATTTTGTCGGTGGGCATTTCCAATTTCGTCATTTTGTTGTTGGGCACCGGGCTGCATGTGTGAATGAATATACCTTAGAATTTTTTACTTTGTTGAATGCAAAAGGTAAGAAAGAATTGATTGAATGGTGTATGAAGGAAGGATTGATTTCTTTGAATTATGAATGTCCTAAATGTAAAGAGTGACTGGGATTATACGAACAAAAGAGTGCCGTTTTGGATGGAGATGTTGAATGGGTATGCTGAACCATTACCTCGCAGAATATATATGGCAGCACTCCCACAGTCATTCGCTTAGTGATGAGGCCTTCAAGGCTTTTTTTAAAATCTGCTGTGACGCTGTGCCCTCCACTCAAAAAAGATCAGCAGTAAGAAAGTAATATATTTGATTAATTTCTGTATTGTTTACATATATTTTCATTACTCATCCACCTTGTCCTGTTTTATTCACTCACGTCACTATTGTCGGTTTTGCTTGGTGCCATCTTTTTCTCATATGGCGCTCTTTTCGGTATGTTGCCAAGGGGGTGTGGGCTCTCCTAGGATTTTACTATTTCAAAGCCAAATTAGCCTCCTTTCTATGAAACGTGAAACCATTTTTCCTTTATTTCACACCCTTATATTTTGCCTTTGCAGCTGGCATTTTCAATTTTTTCATCATCCCTACAATGGGAATCTTTTTGTGTCAAATGATTTTCCTTTCCTGTTAGGAGAGAAAAATTACATGGAAATATATGGCAGTTTGTTGGGACCATTGTATTATTTTGTGTTAACCGGTATTTCGTCTTAAGTATTTATGTGTTAAATGTATTTCACTGTATCTTATCTTCACTTGTCATTTGTTCACTTATCACAAATCTTAATCATCTTGTTATAAGTTTGGGATTTAATATGACTGAACGATTTAATTTTTCATGCTTTTAGCAATGTATATTAAACTAAGAAGATTGTATATACAAAATCTTTATATCATTGTATAATTTCAGATTAAATATTTAAGTTTGAATTATTAACTTGGATGTATATAGTGTCCTGATTGTTTATTATAGTTCAACAAGTGTATGGCCTACCAGCTGACTAGAGTTAAAACTTTTGTTTCTGTTACTTCAAAATAAACTGCATACTTTTATGTTGTGATTATTTTCTAAAAAAAAAAAAATTGAATATGTTTAGTATATTTGCATCATACTTTTTATTTGTATCTTTTATTTCCCTTTTGGGTACTTATGTTTTAGCATCGCCACAGTAAAATTTGCACCATGCAAATCAGACCATGATATCAAAACAACAAAAAGACTCTTACCATAAAATCCAGCTTATTATGTGCACCTATAGTTTCAAGCTCCATTTTTTAATTTTAAGGTATATTCCCCGTATAACGTGCACCCCCTTGTTTGCGAAGAAACCTGAAATGTATGTATGCAATGCTCTTATGTTTTGAAGTCATTTATTCAAGATATTATTCTCAGCTTTTGAAAAAATAGTATGCTTCTGAAAATACACCCCTTGAAGTTCGTAAGGAATATCATTTCTTTTAAATGAACAACATTTTGATATGTGTAGAAGCCTAATTTTTTTAATGCTGGTCTCTTTTATTTTTAAAGCTCTCACTTTTATACCCGGCGTATAACCCCTGAATTCCGATCTTATTTTTTGTGTTAAAAGTGCGCATTATATGCCAGATTTTATGGTATGTATTTTATTTGAAAACAAACCAATCAGTCAGCCTTTGGTGGAAAATGGCACAATTTGCATGAAGCAAATTTGGTTGCAGTGAGGTTAATACATAAGTACCATGTTATATATGTAAGTTTAAAGCAATGCTAATAAATTTTTTAAACTGATAAAATAATCATCAGTTTAGTATTCATGATTTCTCATATGATTACTATATCAATCAATATTATTAATAAAAATGAAAACTTGCTGCTTTTTGCTCTTCCTTGTGATAAAATCATATTAAATGCTTCTTGTATTTTTAATTAGTTTTATATTCTTTTAGGAAACTCAAGTTACTATCTGAATTCATAATAATCAAGTAAATAACTACTCTCAAATATCAAGTAAAATCATATTCTGATATTTAAAGTTTGGCACAAAAGATTAATAGTATTTGTAAAGAGTAATAGAACATTGAATTGCTATCAAATTTGATAATGGATAAAGGATTTGATGAAGAAACTGAGCATGATGACTGGAGCGATATAAGTGATACTACTGAGGATAGTGAAAGTTCATCTAATTCACATGGAGGTGAATTTTTTGATGTAACATTCACTAAGCTACTTGACCTGATTCCGCAAAGTATTTCAAATTGTAAAAAGTACTCTGAAATTATAGATAGAAAAATATGTCAAGTTATTTCAAAAGACATAACTGTAAATGAATTTGAAGATTTCATGAAGAAACTAGCAGCACCTTTATTAAAGGTATCTGAACCTATAACTAGAAAAGAAATTAAAATAAAGAGAACAGACATATTAGGTTCATTTCCTGGCATATGTCAAAACAAAGGCATATTGTTGTAAGTATTCATTTTTTTCCCCTTTAGAAACTCCCTGCTTAATACTATAATACTTATTTTTATCCATGGGTTTTTGAATTGTGTTTGAATAATTGAGGATTTCTTTATTAGGTCACAGGAATGCTGTAGTTAAAAAAAATCCCTTTTGTAAACTATTAGATCTACAGACTTGAAATTTGACAGGTATATTTCTTTTCTTGAAGCTCAGTGGCTGAGTAGTTAGTGCATCGCACTTCCACACAACAGGTCCGTGATTCAAATCACATGCTGGGCAAGGTTTGCTGAGTCTTTCATCTCTTCAATGGGTTGATAAATGAGTACCAAGCTTGCTTGGGAATTTAACACTGGGGGTTTTGCATCAGACTGACCACCTGACCAGAACATCTGCTCATGCATCTTGGGGGGTCCAAGGTCCTGTTTACTGAGTTGGGCATAGTAGGTCTTGGCCCTTGTAAGCTGTTGCACCACTGAGTAAAGTTATTTCTTTCCTAAAATTGAGATCCGCTAAGATTGGGTTTAGTGGAAATTGAACCCCAAGGATGTGTGTGAGGATTTTGACGACAATTTTTAGTCATACAGCATCATGAAACACAAAATGAGTGAATGATGGCTAGTAGTATTATATATTAAAAAAAAGTCAAGGCTAAAAAGAATGAAAAATCTTAATTTATAATAAATTAATGTTATGAAATAAGCAATGTATAAGCTGACTCCCTTATTGCAGTAATTTACGCAAAAAGGTTGCTTCTACATTATCCAACAACCAATTTTTTTTAATGAAAATATGCAGCCAGTAGAAAAAAACCCCTTTCTGCACTTGTCCCAAAACATTACTAATGTTGACAGTATATACTAACATCTTCTAAATTAGTACAGTCTTTTTATTTGGTGAAATTGGTCAGCAATATAATTCCCAAGTATGATAAAAAAAACGATAAAGGAATTCAACAGGAAGAATAAATGTCGCAGACCTGTGGAAAAAATGCAGTAAGGAAATATAAAGTCTTGCAATACACAGGATAAACTATCATGTAGTTGTAATCCTCTCTGTATATATGTATAAAATTTAGCTATTTGTTTATAGTCATTTTTACTGGTTAATATAATTAAATTATGTAATTATTGTGCATAAAAACTATTAAAAAAGGTAAATCAATGGTAGAATTAAAAAAAAATTTTAAATAAATTAAAAATCTTTCATTAGTAATGAAAGTAATTTTAACAAGATTTTGTAAAACTATAAAACTAAAAAAAAGTCTTAGAATATGGAATGAAACAACTAGAAAGGAGTGTTTCCTGAAATATCAGTATCAAATTTCTAAAGGACATCAGTTTCCGATACCGAACAACTGAAAGTGCCATTCTTGATAGCAGGCAAAAATCGTACTTGGTAATCATCGTACCTGGTATAGCTCATCAGTCATTAATAGTTAAGTAGTTATTAGTTTTAATGTGTGTGTGAATATATTCCTCACATCCAACACAAATATTTAAAACATGAGCCTTCCTGTCTCAAAATTGATTATACTTTTTAAAAATTTTAATGCTCAGAAATAATATTGGTTATATGTGTAATGTGTATGAAAAACCCATTTAATTCATGAGTAATTTTATTCTTATTAAATGACAAATGCATCACTTTATACACAATTTATGGTTGTTTGTCATTATACAATTTAAAACCCAAAAAGCTTTTATAGGTTTTGTTTTGTGGATATAAAATTACCAAATCTACCCTAAGCATTTTTAACGGCTTGTCAATGTTGCAGACTATGTTAATTGTGTGTGGCTCAAGACATTTTTTAACAACTATTTTTTATACAAGCTTAAAATATGTATTACTAATTGCACTCCTTGATATTAAGACTTTTGAAATTTGAATGTCTTGTGGAGTTATTATAAGAAGCCTCTTATTGAGTGTCATAGAAGTTTGCTGTAATCAAGTGTTAGTGAGTCAATGTCCAGTGAGTGTTCTTTTTTGTAGTCAGTGTGTACTTTTTTTTGTCTCAATGAATCACACCTTCATAGAAAAACATATTTAAAATATCTTCTATTAATTGTAACTGAAATCGCCATTCATCCATTGATTTCTTGTCATCTGTCATTAGGCAAAATTTGGACTGATGTTAGCGTCAGGTGGTCACAACAAGGAAATCTTGTCTGGTCGATGGTTGACCCTCTCCACAATTTATTTTGGGAAGTATTTTATTCTGATCACCTTCTCACATGTGAAACCCAGTAACCGCTCAAACATTGGGTTCCCTTCAGATAATTGAATATTTATTAGACGGTCTAAGTAGGGTCCACCACACACTCATGATTAAGACTCCCACATCTAGTGAAATCAGAACTGAAAAATGATGAAAGGACCTTTGACTGAGAGAAGGGAATGGGTGTGCTTAAAAGGACTATGAAGTACTCATATGGTACTTGTATTGATCAGAGGTATATAATGATTCCTTCAGAAGGTAGAAATTACGTGTTTTCTTTTCTTAATTTTCATTATTTATCTTAACTTCAAATTCAATGTTTCTTTCTTGTTTTTATTTTCCTTTTTTTTTTTTTGCTTTTATTTTATTCCATTTTTTAAAAAATTTGTTCTTACAGCTGTCACTATGAAACAAAAATGTCTTCAATGACATCACGACTTCCTGTTCAGAGCAGTTTATTTTTTCTCCATTTGTGAATCATCACTTCCTATTATATTTTTAGCAAAAAATGCATCTTAAATTCTTGCAACTGAATAGAAAATAATATTTTTTATCTACACTACTTATAGATGTTTTCTTTGCCATTTTCATGAAAATTCACAGCAATGGGATTATACATCTGTTTATAGAATGTTTTTTCAGAATATTCCATAAATAAATAATTTTTTCATTTCAACATATAAAGGAATATATTACTTAGCATTACAGAATAGGAGAAAAATGTGAAACATTTTATACTAGAAAAAATGGATCAACCCGTTAAAAAATATGGAGTATGGTAAAATATGTTGTTCTCTATTAGATGGTTAAGCCCCTCCCCCAGAATATAATATATCAAAATACTTTTAAATCTGCAAGAAAGAATATTTCAAACTTGGGCCATTTTTTATATGAAAAAGCCTGTTGGAAAAAAAGGTTATACCAAACCATCAAAACAGCCTGAATTTATCAATGAACCTAATGCATTGGTTGTGAAAAATATTTTGTTCTTGTTATGCTTTGTAGAAAATGAAGTACAGATGTATTCCATATATATACTATATATATATATATATGTATTTTTTTTTCAGCACATTGACTGAAATTTTGGACCAGCATGAATACAAAGTAATTATACTTCCTTTTTTTTTTTGCATTTCATAACCACTGAAATTTATTCTTTGTAAAAAAAATTTAAACACATTGCAGTTACATGATGAGTGTTAGTTTTTAAAGCTCTCTTAGTAGAATATTTTAGTTACCTGCAAACTTTTTTTAATTCTTTGAAAATGTGAAATTTTTAAGAACTTTATTTTTTTATTGTAAAAGAAAACTGAATTCACCTTAATTAAAATGTATTGATATATGTTTACTGATTTGATAATTGAAAGTTCTTTTTTTTTTGTAGTTGATTGAGTTGTAATTAAACAAAATTTTTGTTCTAGTGTATTGAGGGATCTCATAATCTAATGAATATGCATGTAAGTTGCATGATCAGTAGTAGTCAAATAGTCAGTTTCATTTCTGCCAAATATTATGCAAAAGTTGTTTTTACTAAAACTCCCCTGGAGTGTACAAAAATTTAAAGTTAAATATAAATTTAGGTACCATCCTTTTTACACTATGAATAAACTTATGGTCTTCATTTAATTGGAGGCACACATTCCAATATGTGCAACCCTTGCTGCAGTATTCTCATGTATTGCTCAGCAAACTCACTTTAGTCTTGTATTTAAGGAATGATGGTTGGAGAGGCCTAATTCTCTACCATAGTAATTGTATGAAGTAATGAAAGCTGCTACATATTGAATTGTATCTTAAAGCACATACAAAACATGGTCTAAAATTGTTTGTATGTAAAATACTGCGTTTGATAATCTCATCAGGATTCAAAATTGAAAACTTTCACCATTAGCCCATTGTGCTGTTCCATCACTGTAGTAATGCATAGTGACAAATTCTTAAAATAATGAAAATATAATGTTTCAAGTTATTAAAATATGTATGAACAAAGTATGTTTGATGGATTTGCAATTTTTAAGTATGTGGTATTTAAGATTGTGTAGAAACTGTTTTAAACTAACTCTAAATTACTTAAAAAAGTACTAATTAAAAAACAGTAAGAAATGTTAAAAAATTGCATGCAATTTTCCCCAGGGGTTAACAAGTGATTTTTCTTGTAGGGTTTATTCTTTTTATTAAATAGAGGGAGCAATTTTCATGGAATGATCAAGCAATCTTATATTCCATTTGGATTTCTTCTCCTTGTCAATGTATTCTTTAGCCTTTATCTGTATAACTTCAAGTATTTACATGATACACTTGATTATTAATAAATTAACAAATGTCTGGTATATTTTGACTGAGTGTGGCTGCTTCACTTATAATATTAAATGGTTCAGTTTTGAATAATTCACAAGAAAATTAAATGAAATTTCTTAAAATTTATACTTGAAATATACAGAACAAATAAGAATATTGTTTGTTCATAACTGATTTTTTAAAAGGAATATATTTCTCTGTTCTTTAATTCAAAGATGAATCTATAAAAACTTTAATTTCTTGCCCCCAAAAAATACTGTAGTATGAATCACATAGAAAAAAAAAAAAAAAAAAAACTTTTGTAATTGCTAATGAAGTACATGAAGAAATTGTTAAAAAAATATACAATTGATGTATATTTTGTGTGGGAAAAAAAAGTGATAGTTCTTAGGAATAAAAGAATAACTATATACCAAAGCTATAAAGCAATTACGTGCTGGAGTATTTATAAAGAGTTTAGTTAGCATTTGAAATGAAATGAACAAAATTGTATATGTAAAATTTATGTTAAACTAGCTAGTAGATTTAAATTAAATTCTTGAAATATATAAACTTAATGTAAGATTTCACAAAACTAAATTTAATTAAGCATTACTTTTTACTAAATTTAATCAAGCATTTCTTTTTTTTAATGCTGAACGTGGCCATTATAAAAATGCCTGATTTATTTAAGTCAAAAATTTAAACAGCAAAACTGTCTGCTTTCAAATTCAAAAAATTTATCTGATGCTATATCAACTTAAGGGCACTTGGTACAATTTATAAAAAAAAATCTTTGATTTAATGATTTTTTTAAAAAAAATTTGCTGGTATAACCAATGTATATGAATTACATAAAACTGTTTTTATGTTCAAAATACTATAAAAGATTAATCATTTAATTTTTTATAAGAGAAGTTTTAAATTGTATGATATTTTAAAATGCTGCTCTTCCTAAAACAATTGGCATTAACACATGAAGTTTTATTTAAAAATATGTCAAGTTTATAACAAAAGTCAGTAAGGATTTTCTGCTAGTGCTGATTTTTGCAAATACAGTCCAAACTCTATATAATGTAGTTGGTAAATCCCGAAAAAAGTTCATTATACAGAAGTTCATCTTTCAATTTTTTTTATAAACCGCATAAAACAAATTTTAAATTCATAAACACTATGTATTAAAAAAAGAAATTAAAAAATTCACACCTTCTTGTAAATTAATATATATTTATTTTATATATCTTACCAAAAAAAAAAAAATGAAAAACTGCAAAAATTTTTTTCCCCACTTCTTGAAGAATTAAATTTTTTTCTTTGATGCTCAAGCACTTATTTTTTGAAATTTTCGAACTACAAGAAACAAAGTTACCAGTACGACTGATCACTACTACAAATGAACAGAGACTAGTTAAAGGACACAAGACTCCACTGAGAGTGAAAGAGGATATCGAAGATGTTTTCTGAATGAACTGAACAAAGGGGGCTAAAGTGCTGTTTTTCTGAATAAAATGCCCAGAATTCTATTGTTATCAGAAAGTTAGGGCACCTATTAAAACCAATTCAATATTTATAACCACCATAAAATGTGCTAAAAGAGAGAATAGCTCAAATGCCTAGAAATACTTCAAAAATATGGAGAAAAAAAAACTGAATCACAAGAGAAAAAGTTTGTTACATAGAAAATGCACCCTCGCTTATTGGGAGGTAATTTTACGAAGAAAATCGTAAAATGTTCTTGGTTCCAGGAAAAGTTCAGAATATAGAGGTTCGTTATAAGGAGGTTCAACTGTAGTTTTTTCTGAATGTTTATTGAAAATACATTAAAAAATGAGTTAATTCTAAATTAAACTTTAAAACAAGTGTTGCTTTGATTCAAAAATGCATTCTAATCCCCTGTTACATGTACTAATAGCAATAAGTAGAAAAAAAAAGCATTTGAATTAATTGAAAAAAGATGCATAGTATTTTTAAATGAAGATAAATGAATAATATTTTTCTTTCTGAGATAATTTAGCTTAAAATTTTTTATTTTGCCATTGGAATGTGATTATAAAAATGAATATAAAGTTATCATAATTCATGGATTTTTTTTTAGCTTAGAACTTTTAAATTTTATGAGGTTATAGAAACTTGTATGAAGAATAATTAAAGTTAAAAACATTTTATTTGAATTTTTGACCATTTTTTTTCAATTGCATTGTACTGTATCCACTTTAGTGGACAATTTTTTAAAGAAAGAATTTATAAATGGTACTTTTTTAATAATATCTTATAAGTTCTGGGGAAAGAATTATTTGCTTTATAATTTTGTATGAAATTGGGACAAAAATGCAGAAGTGGAGATTTTTAATAAATCAAATTGATTATTGTTTATGGATGACTCTCATTTTAACATTAAACCTACCATTACGGGTCAAATGGACCCATTTTTAAACTTTTTTTCAGAATTTCTTAGAAATAACATTAAATCGACATTTGCCTTCATGACTTTTATTAAAAACACATCGAATGTATTTTTCAAGATTTACTCTTTTCTTGCTAATTATTTTACCGAGAATATGTGATCTGCCCTAACTACCATAACAGGTCATTTGACCTGTGCACAGATTGCATTTCTTAATTGGGACGTTTTTGCTATTGCCTGATATATTTTGCTCCATTGAGTTATATTTGTTGTAGGCTGATGGATGAATAGCCAATTTCAATCTACTACAGCGAGCGTTACAGTAAAAAAATTGAAGTTATTGTGCTATTTACAAGTCAGGAATTTTTATTTGATCATTTTACTGATAATTCTTATCTCAAAAATGTCAAAACATTCAAGATATTTGAAATCATTGAAATTATAAATAAATATGATGAAGGATGTTCAGAATTTAGTGAGGAGGAAACTATCTGAAAGTGAAGTGGATAGCATGGAACAATATAATTATCCATTGACACTACAAACAAATGTGAGTCATCAGGTAAGGAAAGCGAAGACAAGAATATATATTTTGAACAGGTGAAGAGGACAGAAAAGAAAAAGACTGTTCTCGAGTTCAGAAAGTGATGTAGAAGACCAATCTACTGAAATTACGGCTGATAATACAATTTGGCAAGAAACAGAACAAGGCTCAACACCTGGGCGAGCTCCAATTTATAATATTTTTGGGAGGCTCAAGAGCATATGCCAAACAAAATATAATGAAGGATAAAGTAAGAACTGCATTTTCTTTGATTATTGACAATTGGGTAATGAAGGACATAAGAAAATTCACAGAAGAAGAAGTGTCTTGAGTATTGTGAGCTTAGTAATATATATAACATTTTAAAGATGGGTCATTTGACCCACTTTGGTAGGAATAGAAATACATAAATTATTGGTAGGTTTAGTGTTAATGAAGTGTTCTTTAAAGGGTTTAAATTTGAGAAAATATTATATGTAGTTATTCTTAATATTTTTCAGAAGTTTGTATTGAAACTTCTTAAGCTAAAAGATGAAATTGTGTGATATAACAATTTGGATGTGCAATTAAATTATTTAAACATTCTGATAATAAAGTTTCAATAATTTTTTTCAATTCGTAGAATTTTGAAAGATAAATTAAGTTGCTATATAATACATTTAAATCATCTTAAAATTATTCATTTAAGTAGATATGTGTATATTAAGCAGAAATTAATATTTTCTATTATCTTTAAAACTTACAGTATAAATTATCCTTTAAACTTGCCCTTTTGCTTATTTTAACAAAATGTATCTAATTTAATTTTGCATTATTGCATTTAATATTTGCCCACATGATATTATAATGCATTTATTTTGCTGTTAAAATAACTTTATAAATGTGTAACAAAATTAAGTTCAGTTTAAAATATATATTTATACACACTTAGTCATTCCTCCTAAATTAAACAAAGGATTTTCCTTTTCTCCTCCTAAGTCCACATTCTATTAGAATTGACTTTTAGTATGTATATGTGATTTGAATATTAATAACTAAATATAAAGGATTTTAAATTAAGAATGAACCTACCTGGGGGAGAAAAATTGCATGCCTATATACTTAACTCAGTGGTGCAACAGCCCATGAGGGCCAAGACCTCCGCTTTTGCCCAACTCAGTATATGTGACCTTGGGCCTGAGGTGCATGAGCAGATGCTCCGATCAGTCTGACATGAAACCCCCGAAGGTGTTAGCTCCCTATGAGCTTGCTGCTTTCTGTTTATCAACCACTGAAGGGATGAAGGCTGAGTCAACCTTGTCCAGCCCGGGGTTGAACCTCAGAACTGAAGTGTGGAAGCAAATGCAGTAACCACTCATCCACTGGGCGTAACATGTTATATAAGTAACTATGATAAATATAAATTTAATGAGAAGGCACTATATGTATAAAAAATTGAATCATAAAAGCAGATTATCCTAAATTAATAAAAGTAAAAAATAATTTGTCATACAATTGTTTCATGAGGACAGAGAAAACAAGGAATAGTCTTAAGTAAACAAAAATTTAGCTTACTTGTTGAACTTATGTTATTTGGTGTAAAATTTCATGATTATTAAATAACAAAAAAAAAATAGCATTTTTTCATAGATTGATATTTTTGAAGTATGCAAAGTGTATGCAATTGCTTTACTTTTTAACTGTAATTTAAAATTTTTTTCTAATTATTTCTTTCTATTCCATTTCTTTTTCAGGACATTCCAAAATGCTTTGAAATACTTATTAAAGATATGCACTTGAATTATTTAATAATGAACTTGAAAGCATTTTTAAATGGATATGAGATTTTAGTTTTTGATTATGAGAATATTGTAGAAAAGGTCCTTAGGTGTACATTCCTATTCAGTATGTATACACATTTTTATAACTCAATTAGTTTTTCATGTTTTTCTTAAATTTTACATATATCTATGTAGAAGGATTTTGTCAATGTGTTTCTATGTCTAAATGTAGCTTTTATCATTGATTTAATTGAATTATTTTTGAATTTTAAAGCCTTTTGTATCTCCCTTTTATATTAAAAATTTATTCTTATTTTATACATAAATTTGATATTTTTCCTATAATGTTAAAGAAAAGAATAACAATTTGAAATGAACTTAAGTAATATCATTCATACCAAAATCATAAACTATAATGATAACTGAACAATCTCACAAGCTAATGTTAATTCAGCTAAATGTGTAAGACAGGGAAAGTTAAGTAAAATGATGATCTTTAACAATTTTTCTGACCTTAATATTCAGTGCAAGAAAGTTATTGTTAAGTAAAATCTTCTTACAAGTCTTTTGATGAAAGTAATATTTTTTAAAATTGTTACTTCTCAAGTTAGAGATCGAAACTTCATTTTTGGTAAAAGTCATTTTTGCTGTCTTACTGGCCCAATCGGGTAAGGGACAAACAGGGTCAAACAAGGTGACAAACTGAGACAAATTACTCAAGATCAAACATTATCAAAATAATTTTTAAGACGGTTGAGATCACCTTTTCAAACATAAAAAGTGGCGACAAGCATAATTATTACAACAGCATCAAACAATTAAAAAGAATCAACAATTGAAGGTTTAAGTATCAAGAAATGGAATCAATTACAAAAATCACCTTGCGTGAGTGATTTTGAAAATGTGCAGTGTTTTCAAATAAAGGGGAGGCATTAAACAACTGAATGTTAAGCTCACACACACACATCCTAGCAGCTTTCATATAAGCTGATATGTTAGACAAAACATAATTTTGCATATTTTTAAAAATTCTTTCAGTAAGTAAAAGTGTTTCATAAAGTTAAAACATTTTCGTTCTGTTTTAAATTGTATTTTTCACAAAATTACCATTTCAGATTTTAAAAAGAAAGAACAGTTTTCAAGGTTTGAGTAATAGTTTTCAATTAAAAATTAAATTTTTAAAATATTTAAGTATGACTATTCTTTTATAAAAGTAATTTGTTTTATGTTAATAACTATTGTTTTTTTTGAGATATTAAACAATTTCCTACTGCTTTGAAATTGTATTGACATTTTTAAAGCTTTGTTTTTGTATATTAAAGGTTATCTTTTATCTTTTTCTATATTTGTGTGTTTTTATTATTAAAGGGAACAATTGTGAGACTATCATGATTCCTTTCCTCTTTTTCAGGATGGTGTTATGACTCATATTGATAATGGAGTGGTAAGTATTTTTTTATAAAAAAAGCATGCAAATTAATTATTAATAGACTACATTATTTTCTCATTCAAATTATTTTTTATTTTTCAGATACCTTATGAGATACTTGATAAACTGCTTGAATCTCGAGTAGGTTTCTTATGCATATTATATTTATTTATGAATTGTATTTAAGAAATGTTAAGACTTCTTAAAACTATTTATTATTCCTGAAACTAGTAATATATTTATAAACTCAGTAATTGATGGTATGAAGCAGGTATGTCAAACTCGTACAATGTTATGGGCTAATTTATAATAAGTTGCGTGCTACATTATCTATTTTCAAAAAATCAATAAAATACGATTTTTATAATGTATTACTAGCTGCATGGCCTGGCTTTGCACGGGCTTTCTCTTTCCCTTATGACATCAACATTTCTGTATGTGTGCTTGTACGTGCACAATGTGAGTGATTTCTAAAATTATGTCAAAGTATTTCCCTTTTTCGAAATTTGTTCCATTCCACTTATTTTTGATTTAAGACAGGTTTCTTTCCCCTCTCTATAACCCGGCATAACATGTTTTTTTTTAGTGTAAAATTATGGTTCTATCTTTCCCTCCCCCTCACACATAAGATATAGCTTCAAATTTCGATGTATGACTTATAAAAAATAATATTGCTTTAGAGTTAAAAAATTATTAATGTGAAGAAATAAAAAAAATGATTCTGATGCAAAGGAGTAAAACAAAAAACTTTCATCATTTTTTACTAATAGTTAGTTTCTAAGAATCTAAAATAATAAAATAGAGTTCAAATTTTTCATGAATCAATCAATCGTTACATAATATATGTATGTATGTGTATATAATATATATATATGTATATAATATATATATATATATAATGTACATATATATATGCATATATATATATGTATATAATATATATATATATAATGTACATATATATATGCATATATATATATATGTACATATATATGTATGAGTATATGTATATATTTATATATATGTGAAAATATGTATGTATATATATGTATATACTAGCCGCTACCCACCCGCTTCACTGGGTATTTCACGATGTTGTATATATGTATACTGTTTACATATATATTAATTATTGATATCTAGCATTAAGAATTCGATTGTATTGAAAAATATATTTATAGCTGTTACA